>VZSV01000168.1:617729-662169 GCA_013398735.1 Nothocercus julius | reverse complement strand
CCCTTTTGGTTTGCAACTGCTATAGGCAAAGATGCAGCCCTGCATATTTCTTCACATGAGAGACCTTGTGATGTGTTATGCCTTCCCTCTGAACCCCTTCTAGCATTACTGACTGTTTCAGAAAACAACTTCAATTCCTGACACGCCAAGACCTCTGCTTTAATTTTTAATTCTGACCTGACAGGCATTCAGATTCATTGCCTGTAACTCCACTAGAATCAACATATTATTGCATATGTTTGATGAACCATAGAATTGGTTCAAGTCTCGTTTCCACTTACTTGGTTTCTAAATGTACTCTTTTGGGACCTAAACACTGTTGTCAATATTCTTTGTTCTAGTTGCTCAGCAGTTTGCAGTTTAATATTGTCGAGGGGCTTTTGTATTACGCAGCTGCCTTAGTTAAACCTTCATTATGGAATGGAAGAAATTCAGAAATGGGGCCTATATCAAATGTCAAGCTATGGAAAATGTTTTTAATCTCATTTCTATGTGAGATATAAATCCATATTTTTCATACCTTGTTGTTATCTGTTAACTTTGTAGTAGTTCTTTAATTAATTATCCAGTCAAAAACTAATCAATTCAGCAGGAAATCCAGAATGTTGTATCTGCTGTTTAAAGAGTTTATTTCTGTATTTAAGTTCATTTAGTGATTTTTTTTTCCTTTTATTTTTGAATACAGGCAATTAGCACACCCTCTGTCTCTATGGCAGTGCATTGCTTCTGTAGTGAGATCTGGAGCCAAGCTTTTGTCTGCTCTTCGGTACAAAACCCCCTTTTGCTTGCTAAATTGGTCTCTGTATGTATCTAGGGCTGAAACTGTGTTCAGAGTATAAGGACTAAAATGAAATAAATTTTAAATCAGATACTCACCAGAAAAATTGACTCTGTATTATTCTGGCCAAATTCTTGGGAATTTCAGTAGGATTAAGAAGAAAATAAAGACTAAAGTTGTCAGGATTTGGTCTTAATTTGCATATGCCCTAATTTCAAATCAATATCATGAGGATTTGAAGGTAGATTCACTGCGAGTGTTTTTGATGGTTGGGAAATTTCAGAAGAGAATGCAGTTTAGGCTCCTAATACAATTGATGAAACTCTAAAATAATCTTTTCCACAGAGTGAGTGATAACAATATATATTCTTGAAAAAAAAATTCAAGGTATAGCAGATAATTGCTGAAAAAAGAAATCTCCGGGGTGGCTCTTTAGAAACTTTTTTTTTTTAAGATAGAGCTGACTGTTGGATTGCACTACATCAAAATTGGTATTAGATTTGCAAGATGTATAAACATATGTAAATATATCTGATGAATGCTGGCATTTCAATCTGTATGTCTCAAAATGGAACTGTGTCTCATTTCAAGGTATTATTGGTGAAATCATGTGCTCCATATATTTTTCAGCTGTAGTACCTGTGTTACAAATAATCACATGTTGCAGGGTTTGTATGCTAATGAGTCCTAATAATGAGTGAAGAAGTAGGCATAGTCTTCTCTTATGTGATCACTGTGAACACGATCTGTTTGAATGTTGACGAGCTGATATGAAAAACTGAAGACTGAAAATCAAGACTCCCACGGAGAACTTGTTACAATAAGTACTGGGTCAAGACTACTGTATATCGAGGGACCTGTACCTTGGGCACGCACTAGCATCTCCTAAACCGTTAGTCCTGCGCACACAGGCACTGTGCTGTTGGGATTCCCCAAGTCCAAGCGAGATTTCCTGGAGATAATTAGTATTTTAAGGTAGTTAACTTTTCAGTTTTCTGCACGCGCACAATCATTTCCACAGTTTTCAGGGTGAGAGCAAGACTAAACCTTCCAAATAACCCCCTTTTTGCACAACCCCTGCAAAAATGCTGCTCTGCAGGACCGAACACTGTGGATCTTGACCTCCGGTTCTTCCAACTTCCGAGCTAACCGCGTATTAGAGCTGAGCTTTTAGGTGAACGAGATTCTCCCTTTTTCTCCTCCCCGCTGCTGGCCCTGGCTGTCTCCCAGCATCCGCTTCCTGCTCTCAGGCAGCACAGTATCTCGAGCGGAAATCCTGCGACCAGCCCGACTTCCTTTCGCTACAGATTTATCTCCCGTTTTTCAGCTCTGCCATCCTCATCGCTGAGCAGCTTTCTGCGCGGGCAGGATCGGAGTCGGCTACTTGCGATCTCAGTCGTCGCTTCCCCAAGTTTGAATCACTGTACAAGTCTCTGTTTCCTCCCTTTTTCTCTGGCCATGTGCAACCTCACTGACTTCTTAAAAAGAAAAAATGATGACATAGAGTGTGACCTTTTCCCTTCCCTGCTTTGCCTTTCCTTCCCTCTTTTCTTGTTTGGTTTTCTTCTCGTTCTGTCACAGATCCAGGAAGGGCTTATAGCTCTTCTTCAATAACCCTTGCTCTCGCTCCAAGGTTTCAGCCCCTCGCATCTCTTGCTTTCTTTATATAAATTTGTTCTCTTGTTCTAAATCTCCATTCCCATCTGACTTTTAACTTTAAAGAACAGTGTTTTCCTTAGGCCCTCTCATCTTCAAAAACAAGCCCAAGATCTTGAGTCCATTTCCCGTTAGTTACACAGCCTCCCACCAGCTTTTCCTGTCTCACCTGGCTGAGCGCATGGAGAGCGTCCGCCTCCTCTGCAGGGAGCAGGGACCTTTCCCAATCCAGGCCTCTGTATCTCTTTACTCTTCCTGATACTTGGAATGTAAGTTGTTTGGGATGAGGTTCTGTCCCAATTTAGTCATTTATTTTCTTTTCTGAGATTTGGCACTTCTGAGCCAAATCTTTCCCTAAGTATTAAATATGTCAGATATGGGCTAGAGAGATGCATAAACAACAGAGTAAAACTGATAAGTAAAAACTGATGATGGTACAGGGAGGGTCAAGCAGGAATAGTGAGGCCAAAACTTTTGGCTGTAATTATAGATAATGTAGCTATCTTTATATTTAGACCAGAAGAAGGTGAATTCTTTTCCATTTATGTAGGAAAAATATGTACTTCTCCAAATGTACATAGCTATGTTACTTGCACTGTTCAGGACTTGTAAATGAGAATGTCATAAATAGTAGATACTGCAAGAGAGATTTTTTGTGTTTAATATTGCAACTCCTTAGACTAGAGAATAAACACCTAATGACTAAAAATGATCAAGAGAAGATGGAAGTGTTGCTCACTGTACCAGTGAGTTGGTTCAAAATAAATCATTGTCAAAGGCATACCCCATTATACTACTATATTGTGTAGAAAAATACTGAATTCCCAGATAACTAGTTTTCAGAATTAGACATGTAATGTCTTTAATTGTATGAATTACAGTTTTGAAAATTAGGTAAAAATTAAAAGTATAAATTATAGGGACAGAATTGAGGCTGCTATGGAGAGAGAGATTTGAACGAATGATACAAACTCAAATGGAGATGATTTTTTAAGTACTGTCACACTTAACTTGAATTTCAGCAATTTTAGCAGTTATCCAATATGCTGTTATGTTAGGAAGCTCTCTACCAATTTACTGCAATAGTATCGTATGTGGTTCATTTGTGATAGCAAAATTGTTTTGAAATTTTAAAATAAATGTATGTCCATGATTTACTCGTTAGTCTTCCCTTCTTAATAAGTTAAATATTTTCAGACTTCTCAGAGAAGAACTTCCTTGGTTATCCTTAATATTGCAATTAGAGAATTCCAGCGTTATTAAACATATTAGTTGTCTTTCTGGAACTTACTGCACTTAAATGCAACTGACTTCTTTCAGTTCATTTTTTTGCAGTTTCAAATGCCCTGATCAAAAAGTCACTCAATCAGTCTTACTCTGGAGGAAAGAAGTGTCTGTCTCCTCTCCTCTGAGCCTCTGCCGGCTACCTCTAAGCCAGTTCCATACGGGGGAAACAAGCAGATTCCCTAATCTCCTGGGAAAGCAAACAACCCCCCCAATCAACCTATGTTGGCTCCCTCCAAACTAAACTTCACTGTGCCCAAAGCCCCACAGTGTCATATTACAAAATGTCACACAACTTAAGTTTGGTTTCATTTGTCCTTGTCTTCCAGCAAGGATGTTGATAACAAGACATAATTCCTGATAGAAAAGAGAAGCTGTAAAAGAGGTAAAAGAGTCTTTTTTTTTTTTTTTAATTTATAGTTGAAGCTCTTCCTCAAGCAAGCCCAAAGATCAAAGAAAAAAATATATAGAAAAAAAAAAACTCTATAACATAAAAAAGCAAGAGAATGTATATCTCTTCCTCCTTCATCAGCAGGAGAAAAAGAGTTCTCAGAATTGGATCTGGATAGATCTAAAGAAGAAAATCAGGAAGGATTATTCCCCTAGGGTGTGTGTGTTTGTTTTTTGAAACAATGATTGAGTTATTTTAATACCCTGGATATTCATCCTCATGTACAGTACAGGAAAAAAAGAATAAACAAACGAGAAAATATTTTCCACTCAGCAGCATGAAAAAAAAATACTTTATCCCTCTCTGTGCAGAGTTGGAAGACCTCATCTGAGTAGAATAGCAACGCAATAATAATAGCAAAATCCAAACTGCTGTATGATCAAAACAAATCATCGTCTGAAGGCAACTTTAACCTCTTCAATTAACAATAATATGATCTGAATGTAAAGATAGTTGTGCCTGAAAAGCATTACTAAGTTGAAGTGACAATTTCCATATTTTATGTTAACCAGCAATCTCAGGAAAACTGGTACTTCAAGAAGAGAGACTTGAATGTGTTTGTTTTTTTTCTCTCTTCCCCCCCCCCCCCTTTTTTTTTTCATGTTATTTCCTGTACACAGATGCACTAGTCAATCAGTCCTGTGTCCTGGAGGTCAACGGGACCTTGGTATTTAGAGAATCTTTCTTGTAGTAGGGCTGAGCCTGGCATGTGGAGGCCAGGAAGAAAATCCCAAGCCAAACTGTTGTGCACATTTTCTGTGCATTCTCTTGGAGAGCTATAAACTATTAGATGCAGTTTGAGCTTTTTGACTTTCTTTTTTTAAGCTGTGAGAAATACCTCTGTTTTTTTCAAAGGATAAAGCAAAAATAAGTAACAAGTTCTGTGCTTTCTGTTCAGCTTTAGAAGTGGGTTACAGACACATCAGTAAGGGTACGAAAACAGAGAGTAGGATGCTCCTTGTCGTCCATTAGAAACAGCCAACCTCCTGCACAGCTTAAGGTTTGTCGTGTTAGAAATTAAGTAGTCAAGTGAAAGGTTCCCAGCCGTAGTCTGAGGGTGATTATCAGCAGCCTAAGATAAATGCGCAGAAGAAATTATATTTTATGAAACATTGAATAAATTAAATGCTAGGTCTGTAGTAATTTCATGTTCTTACCAATGTATTTCAGAGGAGATATTCTTCATCCTATTACTATAGTCATTTCCAGTATGTGCCAGTCCCCTTTGCCAGGGCAAAACCTACCCAAATAATAACAAAATTCTCAACATTTTCCCTTTTTTGCTACACTGGAGAAGGAAATAAACTGCTAGATATTCTTCTTGTTTCCATTCTACAACAGTTGTAAAACTAAGTATACTTATCACATATTACATAGGGAAGCAGTTAACCTGCCTACAGGACATAAATAAAAACTTCAGTACATCTGTGTCTGCATTTTAAGAACTGGTATTTACGAGTACTTTACTGCAAAGACATTGGGATACCAAAATGATTAGCTAACATAGACATGCAGATGTAAATTAAATGCAATATGTGGTTTCACAGGACCAGTTTTACGAATGTAAAGTAGAGCTTTAAAAATAGAAAGTGTGGAAGAAATCACATGGTTGTTTCTCATATGATAGTTACTATTTGGGGAGGTACACCTGCGTTGAGTAACTGGTGATTCACAGCCCTCCTGGGTTACCTGGATTACACAGAGATTTATAAAATCCTCAATGAATGCAGCGCTGGCATGCCAGGGATAGAAGGGTTTACAGTGTTCAAAATCTGGGGCTTCCCTGACTGTAGGTCCATGTCTGTGTGATTAATAGGTGACTTTTAAATCTCAACATTCCTATATATCTTCTATTAAAGAACAGGTATATGTCAGACAGCACACAGAATAAAAACCACAAGGTATCGCTGCATTTCTAACATTTATTTAATGGAAGAACAGGGGAAATAAGTCCAGACGGCTGATAAAGGAAGCGAAAGTTATCACTGTTCTTTAAAAGTAGTCTGAGTGTTGGAGTTCCATTAAGTTCTTGTGACAAACTTCTGCATGTCGTAAGCCATGAAGGAGGTACTGAGCTGTTGCTACACATTATTTTAATTCTCATATATGTTAATGAAATCCTTTCCTGTCCCTCGAAAGTGCTGATGAAAGACATCTATCTCCTGCATTAAGTGATCGTATGCATGCCTCTGTTCAGCTTGATGGCTCTGCATTTACTTTCTTGGGCATTTTTCTGGCATTTAATTTCTTCCACCTAAAATATCCAGCATACTAGCTAAATATAGTAAAACACCACAAACAATTATCACTTATTTAACCTTATTATGCATGTTTAATATATCGGAAATCCAGTTTGACTCTTGTTTTAGGATAGATTACCATGGAGCATTAAACCACTTGGTGCACCAAATACAGAGACGGAAAGAGGACTTTGAACCAATTCCTGTTATTCTCTCCTTTCAGATCCAGAAAGAAATGATTGTCATGTAGTTAAATATATATATATACATATATATATGCACATATGTATAAAATGGATTCAGGAAAATAGCTGCCAAGCTTTCCCAGCAGTGGCAGACTTCTTTTATGAAGACCATTTAATTTCTGTGCCTCAGTTCCTCCTCTGTAAACTGGACAGAATTGCCCTTTTCTTACATCTCTTGTCTCTATTTAAACTGTAAATTATTTGTGGTGAAGATTGTCTTCCGCTTTTTGTTTATAGCGTGTGCCATAATCAAATTCTGACTTGGCTGAGTATTTTTTTATTAAAGTACAAACAATAAGTAATAATGGGAATGGGATCTCATTGCAAATTAGAAAAGCCTTAGGGTGGGCTGGAACTTATCAGTCCCGGAAGGCAAAGATTGGCAGAGAATACTAGTTTTTGGCCGTATTTTCAGACGTGGTGTACATTTCTGTGTGAAGAGGAGGGGATGGCAGTACTATTGGTCTGGCATGGCAATTTTATTTGATTTCCACTGATTCCTTTGCACAGGTGTTGGTAGCTTATGGGTTTAAAGACAGTTTTTCATTTTTTATCCCCAACTGAAAGCACTGAAATACACTGCATAGTCACACATCAGTCAAGAAAAAGATCCTGGGTTCACAACTGAGGGAGATGAAGAGTCTATGAAATCTGACTAAATTATACTATTTAATGCAAGACTTATAATAATGCAGGACTTCAGTTAAAAGAAAATTGGTCAAATAGCACAAAATTTTAGGTATACTTTTTAGCACAATAATGAACCATTTTTCAGAATAGCTAGTTGCAGAGCTCACATTATTCTCCGTTTAATATTAAAGAGCAAAATTAAGTTACGTTAAGACAGAATAGCTGAGGCACCGCATTAATAATAATTGCATTATAATTGCATTCAACATGCTCGGGGAGAAACAGAACCACAAACAACATGGACGGAGACTAAACTTTAGAGTAAGTGATTTCAATAGAAGGTGATGGTTCTCAAAGATACCCTGAGGTTAGAAGTTAGGAAGAACTGGACAGATGGCTGTTACTAGGAGTACAACGGTTCCTTAGAAGCCAGTGTACTATTGACCTAGAAGGTAAGGAAAAGCAGGCTGGTTAATCAATATAGTTAAAAATCCTGTTCAAACCAACCAGCCCCCCCCCAAAAAAAAAAATTGGAAAATTTTAGTGAAGAGGACATAGAAAGGATCATAAGTTTCAATAAGGGGAAATGAGAAGGGGGATTTTCAAGAGTATGTAGGCAAAAGTGTACAACTAAACCAAGTCTTTAAGTTTATTAAAAACAGATAGCCTGCAGAAGAAGGAGGGCCAAGGAAGTTAAATTGAGAAATATTCCATTGTTTAGAAATGCGGACTGATCCACATAATACGTTACTATTAACTAATAAGAAGCCAGGACAGTGGAGAAAAGGGGCTGGGGTAGGTAGTCACTGAAGACTTCTGGTTAGTGTGGAGTGGTGGCCCAGAAAACAGATTAAAATACAATTAAAAGCAGAAAGGAAGATTAGATGGTTTACTCTGACTTCCTGTCTGTCTTAGACCATGAAGTTTCACCTAAGATCTCTGTATCAAGTGAAAAAACTTTAGCTAGGCTACATGATTAGCCCCTTAAATAAGAAGATGGGTCATAGAAGAGACCAGGGAACCTATAGTGCTGAAGGGTATTGATCAGGTAAGACATTCTCAGAGGATTGTAGCATTAAAAAAACATGTCTTGTGCTCCAGAAAGTCATGAAAAATGCCCTTGTACTGTGTCATCTGTCCTGAAAAAAATCTGTCTGAACCCTTACTCTACTAGTGTGTGATTCGAACACGTAAACAAGCCACACTAGCAAGCTTCTGAAAAGGATACTGTGTGTTCCTCCGTACCGCATCAGGTGCCAGCCTCTCATACCTCAGTGAAAAGGAAAAAACAAAAAACACAAGCCCAAACTGTATTCTTTATTACTCCTGAACCCGAAAGTGCAACAAACTATAACCATTACGCACAGTATTTTATTATGATTTGGCCTGTAGTGCAGGGCTACAAGTGTTATAAGCATGCTGAGGGCAATCCGGTTCTCCAAATAAATGATGGAAAGAAACAGAGGAACTCAGGCTCCACTGTACCCATGCTGACTAATTTCTGTCTAAAGTAAGAGCGTAGCTTTAAGAAAACCTCCAGTCTCACCATGTCCTGATGAGTGAATTGAGAGTTTTATAGCTGACCTCTGAAAACTAGCAGTTAGTGTTGAATACTGTTCAGTTTTGACTTTGACTCAGTCACTTTTTGTAACTATCCTTGGAAATTCCACCCTTTCAATAACTGAGTGCAGTACACTAGTTGCAAACATGCTACTGTTTGGTTTGCACATTTATCACTCAGAATTTGTAATCATTCTTAATGTGTAAACAAATAAATCTGTATTATTATAATTAATGCAAAAATTAATATACACATAAATAGAAAAGTTTGTTTGACAGAACACACCATCTATGAAAAACTCTACTTAAATATTCAGATGATACACAAGTTCCTGGGATCAAACATACCAGCTTTTCTGACACAGGTGCTTTGTATTTAAACCACTCCCGTTGTTGGGAGGTCTGGCTTTTGCTGGCTTATTTTGGTTTCAGCTTACAATATTTGTGAAACTATGAATTAGGGAAGTCTGCTAACCAAAAAAAAAAAAAAAAAATCAACATTTGAAATTACATCAAAATAGAAGAGGTGGAAAACAGTATGGGAAATAATACATACATTTACAAAAAACTATGCCATGATATGGGCTCATCTGGCTACTGTGTGCGATAACGGTCACCTCACCTACTTAATTATGATTAATTATCAGTAATTCTGAACAAAGTAGTTGTTTTTTTCTGAAACAGATTTTTTAGGAATATACTAACCTTCTCCACTGATGCTGTCGATTTTGATTATTTTACTATAAAAAACATTTTTCAGATAGGAAAAAAAGCTTTATTTTAGAGAAGACTGGTGAAAGAATATGCTTTCTTAATTTCAAGATGCATGTTATTATTTATTTTGATCTTTCGATTATTTATTTCGATCTTTCTCTGCTATTTAACTTATTTTATTATAATCCTATTTCATAGTTGAGCCTTAACGAATGCTTGTAAATCAGTCAGCATCTCCTGAAAACTGAGTTTGGACCTTTCCTAATAAATAGTATCCAAACTGCCTATAGATAGGACTTTTATAAAACACATAAGTGACATCTGTCTGCCACTTACATACAGAATTATGGAAATGAAATATAAGCTTTTATAATGAAGAAATAAAAGTTACTCAGTTGTTAAGTTTTAGTTTGACATGGATTTATAGTGTATAAGCAGTGTGAATGGTTTTCTTCATTTTCTTTTTAAGCCTTTTCCAAGTACGTTTCTCAAGCATTATCACTAAGAAAATGCTTTCTGTAGAAAATTTTGAAAACCATTGTGGTCCCTGGCCAACATGCTCTGTTTGCAGTGTGTAGGGATGAATAGAAGGTAGAATAAAAGATTTCTCTGAAGTTTTTGTCGATGGCGGCAGCCTGTGCTCTCTGGAGTTTTCTTCTACTTCCTCCTTCAAGAGAAGAAAAAGGCAGTACTTAGTAGAGTTTCGAGTATGAAGTATGAATTCAACTGTTAGACAAATGCTCGTGGTAACATTAATGCTCGTGGTAACATTAATACAGGAAGCACATTTCCTATGTTTCAAAAATAAGATTTCTCATCTGGCCATCAAACATTCGTTTTCCTCTGCCTGAATTTCTCAGACATATTCTTATTGATAAATAAAGTGAGTTTTGCATCATTCATAATAAAAGCAGAAACAACTTGGGTTCGATTTTAGTTTTTTCCTCTGGAAAGGATGGTAACCAGCTATTCCAACCAGTATGGTCATTATGGGAAAAATATTATCCAATGATCTAGGTTTTCTAATATTAAGTGTGATGAAGCAGTTTAAAAAATAGAGCAATTTTGATATTTGGAAGCTAGGAAAATAAATTTTTCGATTTTGAATAGGAGAAGGTTAATTTTCTAGAAAATGTACATGCGCTGCCTGATAGCGGTGGTAGCTTAGCCTGTTAAATTATTGACGGCGAGAGGGTCTGAGTGCCCTCAGAGCTCCAGTCGGCTGGTGTGCGCACTACTAGATGGTCTTCTGTGCAGAACCCAAGCTAGGAAAAGATGCAGAAGGCTTCTGATACCAGAGTGTGGTCATCTAATTTTAGTGTAAGATCCATTTTTAATGCTCCAATGAAAATGAACCAATGAAAAATAAATTTCCTAGTTTCACTGAGCAAAAAATTTTTGCTTAACCCCTTCAGTGATCGGTTGTACATGACGACAATTGATATCTTTAATTTTATCTGTTATAACATTTTCTCATCAAACAAAATCATTCCTTGGCATATGGCAACAGTGCATCACATTTTGGTTTCACTGTATAGAACTAGTATGTGATGTTGTAATGTTTTTAAATGAAAATGTTTGTACTTTTTTTTTTCATTTTAAAACGTTCTTTTATCTTTGATATTTGCAGCTTGCTTTTATATAAAAGAGTTGTTGAGACTTCTAGTCAGTTGAAGAAGTAGTTCCATGTTGTTCTAGGGCAGTATTCATGCACAGAGCCTGTGCATAATGATAATGTAATGTTTAATGTAACAGCAGACAGTGTCTTCAAGAGCAAACCTGTTCCAGAAAGGGAAGGGGAGGCAGAAGAGGCAACATTATTTGTCTCATGTTTGAGATGTAAATAACAATGTATGCAGTCCTGCCTTTATTATTTTATTAGATTTTAATTTCTGTTAGTATTTAATACCCATTTTAAGTTAGAACTAGTCATGATTTCAAGCATTTCAAGCCTTTAAGCTTTTTTTCTTTTTTTTTTCTTTTTTTTTCTGTTTTGTTTGTTTGTTTGTTTGTTTGCTTGTTTGTTTTGCCAAATCATGTTGCAGATTTATAATCTCTCTAATCCTTAAGGACATCCTCTAAATTCTGTAGCCTGTTTTTAAGCTAGTCTCTTTGTGTGAAATTGAACTCTCCCCTTCTGCATATGCCATTCTGGCACATCTAGAACACCCTTCCTCGGAAGCACCTTCCCCTGCCCTGCAGAACAGCAGTCACACTAAAAGGACCAGGTTTCATCCATCAGCATGGTAGATGAAATGCAGCAACAGGATAAATGCTAATCTGATGCTGAATGTAGAGATTTGCCTTTATTTTTTCGGATTTTGTTCAAGTACATCTTGTTCCTGTAGATCCTTCAAACCTAATAGAGGTTGGCTTTCAACAGAACCAAGCTAATACAACGAGCTCTCCTACTTGCACCTCTGTTTCAGCTATATTTGATCATTCCAATAAGCAGGTAGCTTCAACGTGCTTAGATCTGAAGTGGGTTTGATCATGCAGTACCATTTATATTTTGATGCTTCCTACTTAAAAGATGCATCAAGTAGGTTTTGACCATTTGTTTATAGTGGGCTCGTCACCAAAGCAGTAGACAGATTGCATGGGCCAAGCCTCTGCACAGCGCTTTAGCACAAATTACCCTGTTGTCCAGCTTTGTCCACTGAATCCATGATGTAGATTTAAAAAACATGTAACTGACTGTACATGCTTTGTCATGGGTCAGCTCATGACTGATCAGAATTAAATAGAAAAAGATTTTATCCCTGTTACTTTATTACCATTTAAACAAGTTAGAAACATGGCATCTTGCAGTTCTTCCCGATAAAAATACTTGTGGCTTTAACAGTTTCCCAGAGAGGTGATGTTGCATGGAGGAGACTGGATTGCAAGCTTGGGATTCCATGTCTACTCCTCACATTGTGACTAATCTGCTATCTGATCTTATTTTCCCAAATGTGCTGTATTTTTGTGCTCCCGTAAAATGGAGGAAGTCAAAATTACCGCCTTTGAAAGTACTTGAAGCTTTTTAATGAGCTTAAACATGCAAGAACATACATTGCTCACATTATATATAGGCATTAATGGAAACAGTCCGGTCTGAGTACTAACTTGCAAGAAAAGGCCCTTGGTTTAATTGTGCACGGAGCACCTGATCTGAGTTGTCTGTCTTGTTTCCTTCTGCCTGTTCCGTGCTACTTGAGCCAGGATTTGACATTAATGTTTTGGGGCAGCTTTTCAGCTAAGGTGACTCACTATAGCTTGATCAAAGTCAGAAGTAGTGCAACAATATTTACAGTTCTGTTTGCTGGGGATTTATTTTGAGTTATTTTGGACATAAGAGACTGTGGCTATGCTGCACAGACTGTTACGAAACAGCAGAGTATGTGAACACAGGCACAAGCAGCTTCAACAACTTTTCCTGCATTTTAGGAACGTGGAACATATGAAGGGGACAGAGTCACTGATTTTATGCTTTAATACCAAAATATGGAAGCTGGAACAAATCTTCCCTTCTTTAGTATACTTTATTTCTTTGCTGATTTGCAATGTGGTTTAGTGAACCCCTTGTCAAAAAACATGCAGAAAAGTGACTGCATGTGGAAGACAGTCATGTTTGGGTTTTTTTTTTTTTCCAGTTTATGCAGATGTTTTGTAGATTCAGAAGATGCCAAAGTAAGAAGAACATACTCCATCTAAAAATCATTTTTTCCAGTATTCCTAGTTTACAGCATAAAGATAATCATGGTCAATAAATGGCTTTATAAGCCTGATCAGGTCTTCACCACGGATAATTGTCAAACCTTTTCCCCTGTCTCAAGCATCGTACTAGTTCTTCTCTGCTTCTGTTCCTTACAATGAATGATCAGAGTTTTCGTGATATTTTACATCTAACCAGTGCTTTTGGATTGACATTAGTATTTTCCTACACTCACTGGTATTATATTCCTTAGAACATTTTAGAATTACATTTGCTTTTGTGAGCTCATGTGTCTTTATGTATTTGTCTTCTGATAGAGTAATAACTTTTTTTTTATAATTATATCCTAATATATAAGTATGCTACACTTCTTGTAGTTTCCATTTTTTTTTTAATTTAATTATATCCGTTCTAACTTTAAAGGTTAGGTTTCAACTATTTCCTCACTGATTGGATTCTGATCCTCCACATCTGAGACCTCCCAACTTCCTGTCACTGCCAAATATTATTGGCACACTCCCACTACAAAAAAATTTCAGTAAACTTAGTATAGTGCTCAGTGTTTACAGAGATGAGCTTTAGGTCATCTTTGTCAACTTCAATATCAAAATTCCACCTATTTTCCTGTTTATATAAATACATCTTCATAAGTTGACTGTGTTGTTGTTTTTTGTATTAGGAAGTAATATATCACTTCTACTTTTATGTTGTCCTCTCTAGACTTCCAATTACCCTGTGTTTTCTAGTGTGGAAAAGGGTTTGCGCTGGTGATCTGTCATTGAACTAATGTGACCTTTATCGTTGTAGTTCACAGGGAGGCTTGGATAAAATGAGTTGTTGCAATTAATTACTTAATTAACTAATAACATAAAAAGTTATTTAATAAACTACTTTTGGAGTTTAAAACTTAAGATTTAATGAGCAGATAAAGAGTATATTTCAAAGCTGAAAATTGTAGTGAATAAAACAGAAGAATACAATTTTGAACAAAGTAGTGCTTAGGGGTTGTCTCTTTGTACAGAGTGACTAAATCAGTAGTTTCCTCACTATAACTTACTACTTGGCTTCTGTTTTAGGGAGAGGGGATCACTCCTCTGCGTAAGAAACACAAAAATGTTTTGAAAGACCTTTGACAGCTGATTTTGGTGAAACTCCGATTAGAATATAAATTCTCATTTTTCTTTAAAATTGATCCTCCTCCTATAAAGTTTTTAACCATAATTCAGGCTAGCTGCATAGTATCTCAATAAATCTTATTCTTTATAGCATGAATCATCTATTTAATTCATGAAGTATTTTTTTGTGGAAATATTTCATTAGGGACATTTTAATATAATATGGCTTTAAAAATCTGTGTATATAGATTTTTTTGCTGGGGAAAAAAAAGTTGTTCCTGATGTAGATTTTACTTTTTAATTCAGTGTAGCCTAATGCCTAATAAATAAAAATAAGAATACGAAAAAAAAAAACCAAAACCAAAACCAAAAAAAAAACCAGGTTGCCTGTTTTGCCATCTGTATCTGTCTACCTGCATAGATGTTTATATTTAACTTACCTCTAAGTTTCTATGTGGTGTTCATCTGCATGACTTTCACTAAAGGTAGATTATAGCACAGGAACAAGAGACGTGATCTTGGCCAAGCCGACTTCAAAACTTCCACTTACTTCTGGGAAGCTAGAATTCATAAGGATTTTTTTAACTGCATTCTTATTTTCCTCTTCATCTTACGCAGTAAATTCCTTAAACAAATCAGTAAGTTACACATTTGGGAAATGTTCCTTTATGATAAACTTGAGTTTCAGTGCCATTCAATCTGTTCCTTTCACTTATGTATGTAAATCCTGGAAAAAAAAAAAAAGGTAAAAGTGTCTTTGCAGATGATAAAAACATAATTCCACTTAATGCTCACAGGCTGTAGGAGGTGTAATGGCGAGTGAGATCGCCGTGTCAGATCAGCTGCACTGACAATAGTGGGCTTAGAGTGGCTGCCAAAACTGGCATATGGTGGGACAAGAGGAGTCATTACAGGGTATTAAGCTTCTCAGGAGAAGGACCATTGAAAGGTTTTGTGTGTGCTCGGTTTTTAATTCCCCTCCCCCCTTTTTATTTTCAGTTATACAAGTTTCTATAGTTCAATCTGCTTTTCCTTTCTGTACAATAATTAGTAATTTTATTTCTTTAAGTTTTATAAGAGAAATTAAGATACTTTAGTTCCTTAAGAAACTACCTTTGCTAATTATTTACTTTGGAGCTATAAATAGGTGTTTTTACATAGCTCTTTTCTTTCCAGCGAAGTGAGATTGTAAATTCAACTTGCTACACCTCAGTGGGAGTTTTTACAGATCTTACAGCTGAAGTCTTCTTTTAGTTGCATGAAAAAGTGAAATATGTGAATGGGTTTGGAAACTATTCCTCTGTTATGTTCATTAGTCAGTTCAGTTCTCAATTCAAATAAAGTCAGGAAAAAAATAGCATAAACTTAAAAAGTAAAAAACACCCCTAATTCTGCTATTCTGTGACTGAATTTGGAACTCAAATTCATAGGACATGTGTAAATATTGTACTGTTTCCAAAGAGACCTTCTGGCTCGAGCGCACATCCCGATACATCTGGCTGGTGTCGTCTTCTGCCGAGGCAGGAGCAGTTCCGGCAGGCAGTGACGGGGACACCGGTTAAAGCACCTCGTTGCCACACACCGGCCCCTGCAGGGTGTTCTGCTCTGGCTGAAAACACCTACATGGTTCCAGGACTTTTTCCATCACAGGAGAATTACTTTTTTGTTTTTAATTTGCGACTTAGCAGTGCTATTAAACTTTTTTTTTGCTGATTTTCTTTTCATGTCAGGCTTTTTTTTTTGGGCTATTTTTAGCTACAGTATTGAAAACCTCATAAGACTGCTTTGAAATGGCAGCAAATTATAGCAAGCAATAGCAAGCAAAGAAAAAATCATTAAACTTTCTGCAGTATCTGTTTCAGTCTGGCGGTGGAAGGTAGCTGCTTTCCTCAAATACTGAACAATACTAAATACAGTGAATTGTTTTCCACATTTCCATCATTTTTGCCCTAAGAATGAATACAAAGCTTCCCAAGTTCTTTTGCTCATGCACTTGATTTGTCAATTTACACATTAAGCTTACAAGCATATTCTTACAATTAATTGCCTCCTCTTATACATATATATATATATAAAAGGAAAGAGTCCCTGAGAAAATGCACAGAGAATATGTTGCAGATACTTTCAGCTAGTATAACAAGTGAAAATTAAATGGGAAATTTTTTTGTATCATCAGTTCTACTATACAAATTGCCTTGAGTAAGGTCTGTTTGGAACACAGGAAATTCCAGCTAGATACAAGGAAAGCCTTTTCCACAAATGGTAGAGCAAAACACTGGAGCAAAGAACTTCCAGAGAAGTTGTGGAATCCTGTTTTTTGAATGATTCCAAGCTTGTCTGGACAAGTCTATGAAGTAGTTGGATTAGCTTTGAGAAGACAGTTGGACTAGATGACCTCTCAAAGTCTCTTCCAAACTAAATTATTACATAATTCTAAAATAGTCTGGAAAGGAGGACTTTTCTTCTCGCTCCCAGTACCGTTACTAGCTCTGCAACCATTGCTGGTATTCAAGGTTTGCAAGTATTCAGAATAAGAAGAAAACTGATTACAAGAAATTGGTGGTGCTGGTCTGAGCCACATAGAATTTATGGAATTTATTTGAACAAATTATAATATACATATTCAATATGTATATTGGATAATAATGTAGATTGGACTCAGTCACATTTTAGCTTAGGAAAAGATATAGCTAGATTTATTCATTTTAAAGTATTTATTTCACTGTATGTATTTAATTTACAGCAAAAGAAAGATGACCTGTTCATAAAGCAAAATGAATAACTACATAGATGTGTTGCTGAATAGCTACAGCACAGCTACAGGATAAGAAATTCTTCCTATAATTTTGTTAACTCTTAGGTCAAGTCAAATGTTATCTCTGTTGCTACTCTGTTGCTGTTGTAGCGTAGAGAAAAGCAATCTTGAGGAAGGCACCCTGTATATTAGAATACTGGCTGTGCTCACATTCATCAGCATTTCTACGTAACACAAGCTTTGTGACTCAAACCCTTCAAGTAAGACTCATGAGGAGGTATTCTGAGCAATCGCTTGCAGTTGAGCGCGTGAATTGTACTTCCAGTTTATAGTCGAGACATATAGAGAAGGAAAGGGCATGGTCTCTAATTACGGTTTAGTTACATCGTTCCCTTCTGTGTAACGTCTTGCAAGAATGACATTCAGTGCTGCGGAGCCTCCAGTCGGCTCGGGCTGCTTGACGCCAACCGAGCCGGTGGTTGGCAGCGAACTGCCCGGCTGGGTGCGGAGCTGGGGTTCAGGCGGCTCTCCCTTGTGTCATATTTCCTTGGAACCAGGCTTCATCTGTGGCTTTCCTACAGTTTATCTTACATATGGAAAATAACTAGGATAGGAAAATTCTAGCTCTTAAGAATTTCCTTCACGGACCGTTATTGATTCCAATATAGTGTGTGTTCTGATAACCGAAGCATAATGTAACACTGAAGTGTTGCTTGTTCTTATGTGTATCTTCAAAATGAGTTAGTTGTGGATGTTTGTGTCTAGATATGCATTATGAATCATAGTCATATAAAACGAAAAGATGTGCACGCAGCTCATAACAATGTTTTATGTCAGAATGACAAGCCCTACTGCAAATATTTACATTAATATTTCCTCCTGTCATCTGCTTATAATCTCCAACTCTTATAAATTATTCTGTTTTAGCTATGATGTTTCTTACCTGTTTTTATACAGTTATTTTTCTTTTGGTTCAACCTTTTCTGACTTGAGAAGTAGCAAATTATGCTGGTATTAAGAAGACCCCCAAAATTGATTTCAGCAACTCAAAATTTCTACCCATTGAAATGCAAACCTTGGCAAAGTGCGCCAGAAGCACTGAGATGCCTTGGTGTCATCAGAGTTTCCTGCTTAGGTAGCAAATTTTAACAAAAGTAGCATCGTGTTATGGACCTATAGGATCCTAACAGTGAAATTTATTCTTGGTATCACTGTAAAACTGCAGCTATCATATAGAACTGACAGTACTAAGTAGGGATCCTTAGAATCCTTGAAACTGCATGTATCTGTCAAAATCTTACCTATAACTAAAAGCAAAGCTCAAGCATGAAGATTTTTCCTCTAGTTGAAATTCCTGGAAATTTAGAGGGAGCAGAAATGACGGTGTCTGGATGCTGTTTGTATGAGCAGCAAAGAAGCAACAGGTTTCTTCCTCCGGGCTAAATGTGTTTGGAACTTGCTTGATTCCCCTACACTGTACGCTGCCTGCCAAAATAAAAGATGGAATAGGTCCACTTTGAGCTCACACTGAAAATTTTGTGTGTGTATGTATGTGTATAAGTAAAAACATTTCTGCCTGATGATTGGAGACCACAAGACAATCAGAGAATGTGTATTTGACCCTGCTTTGAGCAAGTGCTTTGGACTAGGTGATCTTTCAGAGGCCTCTTCCAACCTCAACCATTTTGTGATTCTCTTTCTCAACAGCCCGAATTTTGCCCTAGTTTTCATGGCACTGAGCTGTCCATCTGTCAGTTTGTCTAAATAAGTCCATATACTTTGAAGTTTTATCAGCAGAAAGAGAAGTCTAAAAATGCAGTATTTTTAAAGGAATATGACTTGGTATTCTGTGTAAATAGGTAGTATTATTTATTAGTGACATTTGAGATTTTCCTTTTCCGCTTTGTAAAAGTGGAAGAGCACTCTGTACTTTTCCAAACTATTGGGCAAAAGGTATTTATGGACATGTGGTTAGTCTGGGATGAAAAAGGGCAACACAAACAAGCTAGGGAAAAAAAAAAAAAGCTGGAGTCACAAGCAGAAGGCAGAAAAATAAATAAAAGTAATGTCAAGCACCTTAATAAAAGTAGGAAAGTGTGTCAGAGGAATCTTAATGCATCTAATTGCCATTGATACTCCCTTTGCTCCAGATAATTTTCTGCTTTTCTCACTCTGATTCTCTTTTATTCTTTGTTTTTACTGAATTCCTGGGGAAATGGCACAATTTTGAAATGGTTGTTTTATTCAGTATTAACTCTTCATACAGCTGTTACTTTATAATGCTGTTGTAAAAGATAAGTGTACTAAATACAGCTGAGCAAACAATGACATCATTTTTGTTTTGGCATTAATATAAAGTTCAGAGATTGCTGGTTTTCCCAAGAATGTAGTAGCGATGGGCAAGTACTATGCAGGTTTGAGCTTAATTCGCCGCAAATTGTAGATCTATGTAAGTGGTGCTGACAACTAATTTTGTTCAAGTTTTGTTTATAATAAAGGAATAGATTTCTAACCCACAAATAGTGATTTTGCATGCCTCATATTTTGGCTGCCTTATTCAGAAAATAAATAAACAAGGTTATTAATCTCTTCCTTTTCCAAAGACTGTAGTATTTTTTAACTACGGGAAAATCCTGAGTGGGAACGGGGCTTTCCATAATAGTAGGAACTTCAAAGCATGAGTTATCTAACTTATTTTAATAACTTTTAAATAAAATAAATGAAGGATTCTCAAAAGAAATAGAAGTAATTTGTTTAGATATTACAGTTCCCCCAAGAACATCCAGGTGATCTATTACAGCCAAAGAATATTTACTGCTTTGTTAGTTGTAGTATTAGTGAATATATCTCAAATCAAGAATGGAAATTCACTTGAATGAATCATCACAGAAATTAGAAAACTCAGTAATAATCATGGGTATAATTTTAAGTTCCAGGCCATTCTAAGACAGCTTATCAAATTGCAGACTCAGTGAAAAAGCAGGTTTTTGTTTTGTTACTTTTGAAGCATCATAAGCAAGACCATTAAATGGCAATACAGTTTGTTTGGATTTGATATATCCTATGGTTTAAAAATGTTATTAGTGTCAAAAAGGTCAGTTTTTGACAAAGGACTGTATAAGGTTTTAATCTTTAAATATACTTAGTATGACATTACTGTTTCTGTTCTCACTAAATATCTAAAATATAGAAAGAAAAAGTAAAACCATGCCCACAAAGTATGCTTTTTTAAAACTTCATTTGGGTCTTTTAAAATATCTGCAGGAAAGGAGGATACTGTGAAACAGAAAAACCCTGTGATTCATCATAAGTATAGCTATTTTAAAAGATTTTGTACAGAGTATCTGGGTATAGTGAACACCTTTCATAAATCTTTATCTTAAATTGAAATGTATCCACTTTTTTTTTTTTTTTTTTTTNTTAGAGAAGTTCCCTTGATCTGATTCAAACTTTAAGCTTGATACTTATGCTGAGTATATTTTTAGGGTATCTGTAGCTGCAGTGCCCTAGAAGGTGTTCACATCTCCCTTCTGGCTGGGTTACCAGTGGTGGAAGGTGGTACCTTATGCTTAGCATTTGCTGACTTGGAGATTGAGATACCAGAACCTGATAGTCAAAAGAGATGATCTGCTAAAGGCATAAAGACACCTCATTGCCATTAGGCCATTTCCAGGTGATTTTAAAAGCAATCGACTTTATAAAATTATTGACTCAAATTTCTACCATGTTTTTAGGTTTAAAATAGTGGTTCAAAGTAATCTCTGCATTAATAGCAGGCATTGCCATGGCTTGAGTATTATTCCAGAGTAAACAGACAGCAGTATATCAAAAGCAAGGTATCACTTCTGGAACTAATTGCCTAAACTAGCACAGAGAAGCAGAGTGAAACATTCATGGCCTCGGAAGCAGCCTGACTTTTCTTCCCAATTGTACCAGCTAATAACTTTATTTTTATAAAGTAGGTAAAATTCTGCGTGACCATGGAAACTGAACCCTTCTCAACATCAGGTTGATTTTCCCCTTTGCATCATTATCAGCAGAGATGTCGCAACCGCTGTGAAAAGCTCCAGATGCAGCACAGATTATCAAAATAAATTTTATTCAAATATATTAATGTTTCTCTTGGATAAAAAGACTTCTTTTTGCAGCATTGTCTATCCAGTGTATTTCACAGCGATGCATAGGTATTCTAGAAATGTAAACTGCTGACTTTCTCATGGAGCAGCAAACACAGGCGTGTATTGACATGACTAATGCATTCACCTGCCACAAATGCAGAGAGAAAGACCTTCCAGCAAATGCATTTCCAGTGCACTAGTCTTTTTCCACTAGTCTTCTACATCTAGTGGCTGTGTGCATGATCAAAAGGGTTTGCTAGTGCATCTCCAGTAAACTCTCCTAATTCGTCTTCACATAGAGCTTAACTTGATTAAAATATGTTTCTACTGGTATAGTATATAGAAACTTAAAATAAGTTGGTCGTTCCTCATCAGAGGAATGACCCCTGGGAAGATGGCTGGTGTATTTGTGAGGAAGAAAGCTGAGGATACACATGGGTGACAGGAGAGGATTTCTTGTCAGGCAGCCACGGCAGGGCCACGGGGAAGGAGCTCGGAGGACAAGCAGGTGACAGCCGGGCGTGCGGCCGCCTCAGGGGCAGCCTGGAGAGCAGCAGCAAAGGCCGAGCAAGGACGCGGGAGCAGGCGGCAGAGAAGTGCTGAGCAGAGCAGCGCGACGGGAAGCAGGCAAGACTAAAACCATTCTGCAAAGCTGTACAGAGCTGTCCCCTGCAAAGTGGCACTAAGTCCATTCTTTGCCCGGTTTCTGGTGCCTTTAGTTAACACGGTCATTGGCAAGTCTAAAAAGAATCTGTGTCATGCGGCCCTTTCCCTTCCCATGTTTTTCAAACAGCAGTTACTGTAGTTCAACAGTGTATATGTTAATGTTCTTTTCGCTCAGGTCTTCTTTGCTTGCTCTGTGCTGATACTGTTAGTACAACTCAAAGGTTTCTTACGGCGCTGGTTTTATTTTGCTCATCTTAGTTGTACAGCAGCAGTTTTCCATAGTTCTCGGCCTCTTTGAAAGAGCCTGACAGTACCGGTCCTTTGAAAGAACATTTTGGGAGGTTCTGCCTCCCTGAGTTGGAAGTCACATTAATAGGTATTTTCCACATGATGTAAGTCCTTAATAAATACTTTAGTGCATGGATTATTGAAACGTCTATAGTTAAAGTCTTTGTTGAAGCTTCTTTTTATCTGTTCAACGATCAGACCTGAGTTACTTTTCATTAGCCTACTTCTACATAAATAGAAAACTATTTATCTATGTTTTAGAAGCCAATTCACCTAAATCCAGAATGTTTTCTGTCTTCTTTCTCTCAATGCTACAGTGGTGCTTATAGTGTCAACATCTGAGATAGGACATCTGAGATAGGATGAAATCAGTTGTTATGTGCTGGCCGAGAAGTACGCTTACATTTAATGCAGGGTAATGTAGAAATAAGAATTTTGACATAGCTGTTTCATTTCATTTGATAAGTAATACCTTCTAAGTGATGATAGGCGATTATATTGCTCCAGTTTTATGTAATCACCACCATTACTACAAATATTGCCCCTTTGTATAGTCTTGCTTCTTAAATGAATAGAAAGAATAACTTCCTTTTTAGCTGAATTTTGTGAGATTTGATCAAGCTTCTGTGGATTTCAATTCATTCATTTTCAGTGATATTTGAATGACACTGAGGACTCTGTAGGGTACTGGGTTCTTTGCAAACTAGATCCCATCATGAATGCAAAGATAGATAGTTCATCTCAGGCCTTGCAGAAAAATAGAATAGCAAATTATTTTTGTGGTTGCAGTATCCGGAAGGATCTCCATCTCACGGTCAGGAGAGGAGACCATATGCTTCTGGACTAGATTCCTGGATTTGCTTACTGACTCATTTCATGATGCTTGGAAAAACAACTAATTCCTTCAGGCTTTAGTTTGGCTGCATGGGCAATCAAAACAAATCTAGACAGTAGAAAAGTCAGTATTTAAAATACCTCTATATACATGATACTCTGACAAGAAAATACATTTTATTTTAAGCTTATATGCATATCAGAGTTTTTGGAGCATGTGCACGTATAAAAATGTTGCTGGCAGGGGCCAGAGAAGCTCCTGTCCTGAGCACCCCTCAGAGTAACTCAGACTCCGACAGAGTCCTGCTGACTGCTCCTGTCCCTGGGAGCGAGGTGGCAGCTCCACCTCCACAGCGAGGCCTCTGCCTCCAGTCCGAAAAGGCTGGGCAAGAAGAGAAGAAGAGCTCACTCATGGCAAGAAGCTGGCAAGCAGGTGTAATACCAGGGCAAAAGGGTGCTGCCTGGTATCTACACCAGACCCACGTACTACAGCATCTTGTTATAGAACTGCAGGTAATGATCGGGGTGTGTTTAGAGCTAAGTCTAGTTGGTGTGATTACTGTTACCTTCTACTCCTTTGTGTCACAGTATAAATGTGACTGTAAGTGCTATAGGGATGTTTGAATTTTTGTACTCATGCAGTGAAGACCTAGTGAAGTAAATAATAAGCATAACTGGCTCCAAAATACTGTTGTAGTAAACATCTCCATATAGGAAACTTTCTCTGTAGAAATATGATCACTTATTACAGCTCTCCAGCTTTCATTTTCATGTATTTGAAGATTTTGAGCTCAGCACACAAAATACGTAGTAATGTATAATGAATTTACAGCATTTTAGGTTCAGAAATGAATCAGAATAGTATATGAAGGGAAATTAGCCACAAGGCTAGGAAAAACAATAATAATAAAAAAAAGCTTCTTCTAAAAAAACATTTTGTGTGTATTTTCACTAACTTGGTGTTCTAGGATTCTTTCAGCAGTTTGCCATTCATCTTCACATAGGCTTGAAGATTTTACAACTTAACATATTAGCAAAACTTATAATTTAAAAATAACATTCCTTAACATTACCTAGTACTGTATCAAAAAAAAAAAGCTCTTTTTAGGGGTGCTGAGTGGTGGATCCATTCAGTGTGATGTGTGTGCCTTAGCAAAGAATTTAGGCTGTCTCCACTATTAAAGGAAATGTGGATACAAGTATAATTTGGATGTAGCAAAATGCAGTATACCTTTGGGATAGACTGGTTTCCATGACAACATTTTCTTTTGTATTTTTGAGGCTAAAAATGATGGGCAGAAGCTGCTTTATTCGGCAGTGATTAGGTCAGTCTTTGGTTTTGGTGAATAGAAGAATGCAAGCATGTGTGGTATGGCAAAATAAATGTTAACTCTTTCTGACTTAGGTCATATTACTTACGCAGTGCTATTGCTCATGCCTTAATACAAACAGAAATGTTTGAAATATATTAAAGCCAAATTTATAAAGCAACTCTGAATTTTATAATGCATGTTCATACAGCATCCATGGTGTCACATTAGAAAACTCATAATCTGTTTCTAAATGATATTATAATTTCACAAATAAGCACACTGTGAAACATGCTTGATCCACCAAGGGAAAACATTTAGACTTGTTTTGGTGTGTGTAAAGCAGTGCACACAGGACAAACTGCAACAGCTTTTGTCTTTGAAAGTCTTAGGAAGGCCATCCGTGCTGGAGAACCATGATTTGCTAGACTTATGTTACCCAGGACTTCTGATTCTCTAATTATTGCTTGATTAGAAACGTAATGTCTTCTATGAGAAACTGTGTTAATCAGCATCATCACCATAACGGTCTTTGCTTTTAGCCATCAGTGCAGCCAGTCTCAGGGAAATGGTTGTGTTGCATCAAAAAGTTAAAGCTCCTGCATCACTTCCGAAGCTGTAAATAGAAAGTCCTAAAGCTACCAGATTGAGGGACACTGGTTTCTAAGAGCGATCTCTTTCAGAAATTCACCGTGTCTCTTAAGAGAAGAAAAATAATAATGAAGGAGCAAAATACTTTACAAGTGCAGCTCAAGACATATTTCACTTCTGGGGGAGTGGAGGGAGGAGGATAAGGCACAGGACATTCAATTAATTCTTTACATCATCCTCTCAGCATTTCTACTCATTCACCCACTCTTCTACTGACATTGTGTGCAAAACGCTGCTTGAAAAGGCTAGAACTACTTTCCTTTCTTTGGAAGTTAAAATGGTAAACTAGTTATGAAATGAGGAAAGCAATTCTTTCACTGATGAACAAAATTCAGAAATAGTTTTAATTTCATCTCCCTCAGAAAAACAAAGCAAAACAAAGTAAACCAGATTTTTAAAAGAGAAAAAGAAAGCCTAAATCTGGTTGCCTCGTATTTTATTTAGACAGTCTGCACTAGACTAGTAGGATGGAAGAATCCAATCCTATGAGGAACTGATTAACTTTTGGCATTTCTTCTACATTAATTATTATTAGCTTGGAAACAACCAATCAAACCAAACAAACAATCTTTTCTAGTTCTGGGCTCCCCTAATCCACCTTTTTGATGCAACAGCTAACATCAAACAGTTTCAGGTAGTCCAGTTACTTTGAAGCAAAGTTTGAGCCTGGGCTTTTGATTTAAAAAAATGACCAATATTTCTTTTTAACCTTTTGTTCATCTACTGACACGTGTGAGCGGTTTCTCCATCCTTTCACAAAAACAACAACAAAACATACACAGATGTTGCAGAATAAAATGGCTAACATATAAAAATTCTGTGAAACCTCTCTGAAGAACAAAAATGAGGGTTTTTTTTCATATACATTTGTAAAATATATTTAATGCAATAGTGCAAATGACCTCGTGGTAGGAGTAGGACAGAAGTCCTCTATCAGGACTTCTCATAGTCATATGTCAGTTTAGAGCTACTGTTACCACATCCCAGAATGAAGATTTCCATAAAGTTTAGCTGCCTGCAGGCCTGTAATAACTCTGCCTGCAGAAGTTATACCCACATGCACAGGAGTGAGTGCAGAGTGTTGTAGAAGATTCCTTGCAGTCAGAAACCCAATTTTTCTTGTATATTCCTTAGCATCATGACGTCTCTTCTCATCTAGTTAGTGGTTGAAGCTGGAATCACGCTACAGCATCTTTCTTATTGATTTGATAGTGGAAGATGTGAATTGCAGGCATATTTTCAAAAAAATGCTTGTTCAAATGAAAAAAAGTACCTTTTAGATTTAATAGATTCTATCATTGATTTTTCAAATTGTTTCCATACAGCTATTAGCAGAGCATCTAAGCTGGGTGATAGTTGTTATACTTAATGTTTTAGAATTTGGTAAGACATTCCCTTTAGTTGTTTATCTGGGAATCGTATGATTTAATATACTTCTATATACTTTTACAGGCTGTGAGGAATCAGAGAAGTGGATGAAAATTGGAACTCCATTTTTAAATAGCCTAAAAAGGCAAAAGATCTTATTATTCTGATCTTATTTTTAGTACTTGCTTTGCATGCATTCACTTCTATCCCTGTTTAGTTAATAACTTCTTCAACACATCTTTAAATTGAACTACTAAATTAAGCTTACTTATGAAGAAAAGATGCTGTTTATGATGCAATGCTCTTGGGCTTTTGTCATCTGTACCTCTGTGGGGTTTTTTCTTCCTTTGTCCCTTTGGATTGTTTAAAAAATTATTATCTCATCTTGTTTTCAAGCTTAAGTAAACTTCATACCTCTACAGGACTCTTACTTTCCTCCAGATA
Source organism: Nothocercus julius (assembly GCA_013398735.1). Lineage (NCBI taxonomy): Eukaryota > Metazoa > Chordata > Aves > Tinamiformes > Tinamidae > Nothocercus > Nothocercus julius. The sequence continues at coordinate 635,365 of VZSV01000168.1, read as the reverse complement.
TTTTTAGTTTTGCTTGCTTGTTTCTTTATTCTGTGTTTAAATCATTGTTAACACATCATAACATCACATTGGCCCTCTAAGTTGAACTGGAACGTCACCAAGGAGAGATCTTCTTAAAAACTGATCTTTTATTATTTCATTATTTACTTTTCAATCTGAGCTGTTGTCTTCCCTTTAGTGGGATTTTTTGCATTTTTTAGGAAGTCATACCATAGTGAGAATTATCTAGTAGCTTACAGCAGCAGCAGCAGCGGACACATTCGAGCAATGGATAAGATGTGTCTGTGTTATGTTCCAAGACTCAGCCTGATAACGAGGTGTCAGAACTGGCAGAGACGTTGACTTCAATCCATTTTTTTTCTCTAATTAGATCTGGTCACTTCATCATTATATTTGATATAATGCCATTCAGATAAGCTAATGCAGGATATCTGCAAACATTGAAAAAAAACAGCCTATGAACTTGCACAGTATGAATATTTTCTGTTCTAATGAAATATTTCTATTCTATTCCCATTCTATTTCCCTTGATATTTCCTTTGTTTTACTATGGCATTATATATACATGCATATATACATATATGGTGGGTTTACAGCCTTACACATATCATAATGTGCCTTACACATATCATGAATGCTGAGTCATATGCATGACCTTTAAAATTACAATTTTGAATACATACTTCCTTCTTTCTTTGCTTTAATCTAAATTGCACAATAAAAATTGGTTTTGCAGTTAATCTGGTAAGTCTCTTTGGGGAGAAGTCCAGGTTCTTCCTGGTTAGTGAGCTAACTAGACTTTAGATTTTCAAGTCCTGTTCACCTTGGTAGTCTTCAGACTTAGAAGTGGAATTTCAGTGAGTTTCTTCAAAAAAGAAATACAAAAATAACAGAGTCTTCAGGAAGTAACACAAAAATAGCTGTATCAAACAAACAGTCTCATCTCTGTTTTTGAGCTTGGATTCGGACTGTTGGCCTGGCCCTGGAGTTATTTTTTGGAGCCAGCAAGCATACTTTCTATTCACTTGGCTATTCGATATATTTCTACTCAAAGTGATGAAAAATCATCCCTTTTTTCAGAACTCTTCTTATCTGTTTTCCAAAGAAACTCTGAATTACTGTGTTTTCTGTGCTAGTAGTGACCACTCTCTTAAACTTGTGTTTAAGAAGACAGCTGCTCATGTAGAATACTAGTTTGACTTAATATTTTAAAAGGATACCACAGTGAGATACCTTTTGAAACTTAGCAGGAGTTATTGGTCAGTGCTTAACATCATTTTCGTGCGTGTCTGTTGTAAATCGAATATTGAACAAAAATTAATATAAGCTTTTTCTACTTGAGCTGAATTAATATACATGGGTACAAACAAAAATAAAAATCCACATTTTTACTGTGAGGTTGGTAAAAGCTAGAACAGGTTGCCCAGAGAGAACGTGGTGTTGCCATTCTTGGAGAAACTCACCACCTAACTGAACATACTTCTACTCCAGCCAGCCCTGACTGGAGTAAAGGGTTTGGGCTGGGCAATCTCTAGAGGTTCCTTCCAACTTCAGAAAATCTGTGATTTTGCTCCAGACGTTATTTAATAGCCTTAAATTTCTTGGTATCTGGATTTTCAGTGTTTGTATTGCTGCTTTTAAGAAGATGATGTCTTCTAACATAAACGTAGTTTTCTTTCCATAACAGTTCTGTTTTACTGCAGAAAGAGTGTCTTAAAGACTAGAAAATTTTTTTTTCTGATGTTGTTTTACATTGGCCCTTTTTCTTCCCATAGATCATTTTGCAAGAAACAGAAAACCCATTTTTTAACCTGTCCAACTTTCACTTGACTTTTTAAATTGTTTGCATCTCTACTGAAGCCGAGTTGTAGCTGGCAAAAGCAGCCCAGGCAGAATACTGTCCAGGCCCTTCCTGGACTCGGACTCATAGATGGTTGGTGGGGAGGCACTATCTTTTTCTAGAAAATCAATCTAAAGTGTGCAAGTCCTGCTGACTGCTTTCTTCAGCAAGACAAAGAGATCCTTTGACATTTCCAAACATTGATTTGTAACTTTTTTTTTGCATTCTGAAAAGTTTAGGAAAAGTAATAATTAACTTCAAAGCACTCAGGTCTGCAGTTTCATAAAAACAAAGATGCTGCTGATGCTTTCTTCAGAACCAATATGCCAATCTTGAGAAGGTAGAGCAAAGAAATAAGTGTTTCTGAACCTTTTAAAAACCGTTTACTCTAAAGTTACAAAGAATGTTGTCCTATGTTTATTAACATACAGTGAGTGATTTTGGCTTGTTCTATTAAATTCATTGCCATAAAGGAAAATAGTGTAACATTAGATATTTGCTGCACAATAAAATTAATAAATAATGCAGTTTCAAATTGGGGTTTGTTGGTATGCTTAGGTCTGGAGACCTCCAATATAACTATACCGTGTTTCTCTAGATAGTTTTCCCTCCACAAGTAGGAAGGTTTCATAGTAGAATAGAAGATTTTTTATCCTGTACTGTTATATGTACATATATTTCATAGGTATGTTGCTTGCCAAGTAGTCTTACTTGTTTGCCCTCTCTGTGTTTCTGAGATTTCCTCTATTTAAAAAGTTTGTGAGCCATGGTATTTTATTTGTGTGTGTGTATAAATATGTATATATTTATATTATACATATAAAAATATATGTAATACATATATTGGAGACTTTATATATACATCTATATACATATGTCTCTCTTGAAAAGGTGAAGATTTTGCTTTCAAACACGTGTCATGGTTTGGTCAAAAATGATGACAAGGACCCTAAGAAGAGGTTGATTTTTGCTGCTGCAGTGTTCATTTTAGGACATCATCAGAGATTTTTTCAAGGGAGTCTTCACCACTTTCTGAAAATCCAGCTTGTTTTCATGTGTCTCAAGTTAGAGTCAAGAAGATTACCAGTCACGTTTTTAAAATCTGTGTTATTTTTCAAGAGTACATTTTTTTAAGGATTATATTTTTTTCCAGGTTACTTAGCTGTTTTCATCTAATCATCTGAATGATAAAATTGTTGCTTTACATTTTCTTTGTATTTCTGTGAGATGAGAAGTCTAATCTCAAGAATTTTGCACTTGAAATGTTGCTTCCATGATGAATAATGCACTCAGCTTGGAACTGTGCAAAAATAAAAATGCTAGGCTCCATCCCTAAATCTGGGAAGTGATGGCACAGCTGTAGGAAGCACAGACTGGGAAGTGATATTTCGGGATGCAGACGGACTGCATTTGTATTGTATTTTCACTGTAACTTCTCAAGAAAGTCGTTTTTTAAGTGTGACTTTATAACAACACCACTTCTAAAGAGTGTTGTAGAAGTTCACTGGATTCATATAGCTGTAATGCACTGGCCATACCTCATCTTTGCTAGTTCTTCTTGTCCCCAATATGAGGTGGCAACAACTGCTTGTCTTCCTCTGCAAATTTTCTGCCTGTAGGCACTTTTCTTGTTTTATTTACATTTATAGAAATCAATAGAAATTGTGTGACTTAAAACATTGTCTGCTTTCGCTAAAGTAGGCTCAAGGTCCTACTAAAGTAGGATGCTCAATTATTCTTCTGCGAGTCTTGGCTGAATTGCATGTTAGCTGAATGCTTCTTACAGAAGATGAGAAAGAGCATCTGTTGTGGTGATCAACCAGAATCAAATTTTGGTAAAATATCATGTAATCATCTTATTTTGTCATTATAATCCCTGACGTTTATCTCTAAAACTTCTCATATGAGGCTATATCAAGTTTCTTAAGCAAAAATTCGGAGATACCTCTGTAGGATGAGCAGTATCTTTTAATCCTAAGTAGAAAGACCTTCATGTTTCCTTGGTTCTGAAGGGAGAACTCTTAAGGGTTGGTGCTTCTTAAAGCAAGGAATGGCCCCACATGTCAGCCCCTCCAAGTGAAGACGGGCTTTCATGAGGTAAAGTTCCCTGGTCCTGTGATTTTATTCTTTCCATGAACAAAGACTTCAAGCAAATGTCTTTGAAACAAATGCAATCTTTAAAGCTCTCTTGAAATTCAGGAGCCTGTTGTGAAAGGAGGTTTCTCTGAACGGGTTCTCTGAACCAGCACAGGTTTGGAGGCCTATGAAGGTCTGTCACAGAGAGATTGTCATTTGTTAAAACTAGAAAAGTTAAAGCAGGAAATGAACTTGCTGAACAGCAAATGTTACTCTAAGTAACATTTTCAGTAATTTCAGTAATTTCAGAGTCACTCTTTAGCCCTTTCTAAATTACCTCTTTAACTCCTAATTACTTTCTGTGACGTCAGAGGAAATGTAGTAAACTGAGGCTCAGTGAGGATCTTGTGCTCACTGTTGCCAGATTTGTCTGCATAGCACCTAGAACCCCAGTAACAGACAGACTTGTAACTCTCAAATTAAATGATTTTGGGGTAAGAAGTTGCTTTTCCAACGTAACTGATTTGGAATCGAAATTTACTTCAATCCTGTGGGGTGAGATTTGACTGGCACAGATATAAAGACCGTGCATGGCCATAATTGAATTTCCTGCCCTCAAATACTGGGAAAGTTTTAACTTTACCAGGTACTCCATTTCTTAGGAATAATTTTGTCTTAATTTTCTTTCCTTCTCTTAGTTACCAAGCAATACAAGCAGTCCATCCTTACATATTTATATTTATGTGATGCTTTGATGCATACATTTATTTCACCTTTCTCCTGCTGTGTCAGTCAGCCAATAAAGTTTTTTTTTTTTTCCCTCTCGAGGATAATATAAAATTATATTTGTCTGTGATGCAGATTTTCTTTTATCATCTCTGTGATCCTTGACATTTGTTTGTAAGATATTTAAGTAATGTCCCACCCTTAATGCTTCCTTTCCTGCTGCTAAAGGAAGAGGAAGGAGTTGACAGTTTGCACACAAGGCCTCCTTGGTCTCTAGAGAAGTTATATCCTGCTTGCACTAACTTTTCTTGCAAGTGCAGGCTCCTGATTTATATTAAGATACTCCTCATTGTTACTACACCAAAGGAACACTTATGTCTTTAAATACGTAATAGGTGTGTAAGATTATAGTTGTTAAAAGGCATATAATTACAAGCCAGCTTCTCAGTGGGGTTTGTTTTAATTTTTGGAAAAGAGTTATAAATCAAGGAAGACTGTAATTTCATTTGGGGATTTTTTTTTTAAACTTGCATATAACATGCCATTTCTATTCTGTACTATTGCCTTGTAGTATTGGAACATACTTAACTTTAAAACAAACGTCTAGAAACATACAACATAAATTTTAAATTTTCTGGTTTTATAATATTGTTTAAAGTCTTGATTGTAGCTATTAGGCTCAATTTGATCAATTTCTCTGGACTGTTACATCTTCTGGTTTTAGAAATTTAGTCCAAAAGGATTTTGCTGAATCACATGAATCTGAAACAGTGATATAGTGCTACATAAATGTCCTGTTTATGCTTTATAAAGCTGTTCAAGTACTGCAGAAGGGGTGAGTCTGCCCTTGAGATAGAGCAAGAAATATGAGGCTGACCTGAAAATCATTTTAAATAAGGGTTAAAAATATTTTCTGAGCTTTGATGAAATCGCTCTGTAGTCTGAAATAAAACAGTGCGCTTAGAAATTTGGAAATCCCCAAACTGCCAACTCTGAAGTTCAAACTGTACAATGTGAATGAAACATTGCTATCTTTAGGCTTGATGTGGGAGGTATTATTTGAATATTTACATCCTAATTTCAAAGATGTTGAATACCTTAAGGTAAGCAGATCTCCAGGTGAACAGAAGGTTGTTCTTTATATGAGTGTTAAGTGATAGTGTCAGTAAAATAGGCCAAACATTGAAAAATCTTGCTGAGTTCAAATGGATTTTGTAGTAATTCTCATTTTTTTAGCATACAGGAACAGCTTTCTCAATAAAAAGCATGACAAGGCATGTAAAATGAATCACTAACTAAGGGTGTGAGAGTAATTACTGCTTCGGTACTTCATTATTAGGAAGTTCTTTCTTTCAAGAAAAAAGCAAGTCTTGTCAGAATGAGGTTTTCTCACTGTCTTTGGTCCTTGTCTCTGAAATACTTAGAATTTCTCTATATCTATTGCCCAGACTTCATGTTTGAGCTTATTTTAGGGCTTTAACAGACCAGTTAGTGCATGGCATTTTCAAAGAGGTGGCTTATGTAACCGATTTGATTCATTTCTGGATGTCTGCTGCTGCCATGTGTTGATTGGGTATCCTCTAGTCTTTTCTTCACATGTCCCTCTCCGTAGAGGTAGTTCATATGAATTTCCCCATATTGATTTTCAGTCGATCTTGCTATTAGAAAAGTGCCACATGCTGAAATGGATGGTTCTCTCCTCACAAATTCAAGTAGTTTTCCCCTACATTCTTATATACCTGTGGAGCATCTTCTCAGGCCTCAGGAGCCTTCCTGTCCTTTGCAGGGCCTCAGCTGTGGCCTTCCTAGTCCTCTTTGTCCCCCCTGTACTCTACTTGGCTATATTTTCTTTACCAGCAACCACATAAATTCTAAGAAAATCTGGAAAATGTTCGAATTTCTTAGGGATTAAGTTGCTTACAAGGCAGAGAAAAAGCTACTCTCACATGAACTTGGTTTACTAGACTCAAAGGAGGAGGCTCAGAGAGCTGCCTCCTGGCCTACCTGCAGGAAAGGAGATGGGTGCCCTCTGGAGAAGACTTTATAGTCAAAAATGCCCAGGTTATCTAGTTACCCTTCTTATCTTGGGATGGTGATGGTCCCATATGCTGACTCTGCAGCAGTGTATTCAAAAAAAGCAAAGTGTAGTGTTTTACTAACAATGTTTTGTTTGAATGTTTATTGGCTTTTAAATGAAGAAGAAATGCTAGTTAGGTAGTGGCATAACAATCTGGGAGTTTATGTGAATTTAAATTTTGGTTTTCTCTTAGATACAACCGAGAAAAGTATTTGCAGTGTGCAGTCTTCCATTTATTTGCAGTTTACATTGGTTTAAAGATAACACACTGGTATCAGAGGCCTTGGGTTTAATGACTCTGTTATGTAAGAAGTTCTAAACTGCTAGATGTATGGCAGGTGATTAATGGCAAGCTTTCTGAAGAGTAAAACAACATGCTCAATGAGATACTGTCATGCACAAAACTAGTAGATAAAGCTTGAGTATGTGGTATTTTGAGTGTGGCAAACATAAAAAGAGGCAGTTTGTTTTGGAAAAAAAAGTCTTTTATCCTTTCAGGTTAATTTAGCATTAATTCTTTGTAGAGATACGCTGCTTTTCCCTGGAATTAACAAGTCTTGAAGTTTAACAGTCCACTAACATTTAATATGTGCAGAGTAAGAGAAATGAAAGGCTCGGCACACATATGCACTTCTCTTTTGCTGGGAGTGATTTATTGATTCTTTCCATCCACACTGCAGGGTCTGAAGGCGTTCTGGTCTGCAAGGCTGCGGCATAGGTAGGGTCGTTGCGAACAAAATCTGGTTAAAGCTGACTAGTAGTTCTGGCCTCGGTCCAGCTTGTCTTTCTGCTCAGTGGAAGAATTCTCTTCAATAATTTAAACTTGTTTTATTGTTCAAAACACTGTTAGGTGTGTTCAGAATGGTTGTAGCCAAAGGCTGCTAGTTTTGGCTTGGAATAACAGCTGTATTTTTTGGATGGGTAAACAGATTGAAAAGGAAGATTTTATTTATTTTGCCTCTTGAGTAGTTCGCATTTGCATCAATATTACAGTGTTTGTCTGGAATGAGTAGCAAGGGAATTTAATCAAAACACATTGAGCGACACATTTTTGTTGTTTTAAACATGGTATAGAGACTTTGAGGTGATTTCTTTTTAAAAAATAAGGTCCTGTAATTAAATCTTTAGACTCAACAGGCTCTGTGTCATGTTGGCATATTGCCGTGTCTTAATTTCCTTGGAAGACTAAAAGCCAAGTGTCTCAGTTACTGGTGAAATGTTAAAATCACAGCATGAGACACACTCTAAAATGTCTTAGTGTGATTATGAAATGGCCCTATTTTATATTACAAGTACAATAAAATACTGCATGTATTGTAACACCATGAAGATGATGGGTAAAATTAAAAGGATCTAAGTTAAATTCTTAATTATTTTGTTTCCTAGATTTTAGGTGTTTGAAATTAAAGCTGTCTAAATGACATGAAAAATAATTCTTACTCAGCTTTTAAATAAGGAAGAAGTCATATAATACAAATATTAGAGGAAGGTATGACAAGCAGTTGCTGTCTCTTTATTAATTTTCTCTTTTCTCTTATGAGGGCTGTGTGCTTTTTTGTGTATGATCCAAACTTAGTATTGATAGGTGCAATTCTCTTCTGCACTTTTTTTCCAGTTAAGAGTTAAACTCAAGGGTTTGATTTTTTTTTTTTTAGTGTCGTATTATATCTTAGAAACTAGACAACATCAGAAGAGATAAAAGGTAGTGGATTGGGGAACGATGAGGAACTTAAATAAAGAAATCAAGGAAATAGGCAATTTTTCAACAAGAGAAAAGGAAAAGATGTGAGAACAGAACAATAGGCAAAGCAGAAAGAGTGACTTTTGCAGGTGCTGCTTTGAAAACCTTGGATTAAAAAAATGACAAAATGATGTTGTAAATCAGCCCCAACTATATGCCATTCTATATGATCTGAAATGCCCTACCGTGTTTGGGGCTTCGTCCTGGAAACATAGGCATAACTTTTATGAGTGGTCATGCTGAAGTAGTCCCCAAAAATAAATAAAACTTCTGTGAATAGCTATAAACGTACTTCCGATCAAGCTACTCTTTATTGAAAGACTACCCCTTCTTTTCAAGGAAGGTTTGGGGAGTGAGTCGGTGAAGATTCCAAACAGCTGCTAAACTTTCCTCCGGTGTATTTTACTGACTTAGAAGATTTTTCCTTAGTTTCTGCAGAACCAACTTAAAATTCTTTGAGAGTGACTTGATTTGAAACAAGAAGGAGTTGAAGTAACAACAATACAAAATGTGTTATACAGATTAAATGTGTGGATTACAGATGAACAATGATTCTGAGTTAATTCTTGATATCATTTCTTTAACATAGATCAATATTTATGTATTTACATAATGCTCAGTGAAACAGTTACTGCATTTTTTTAAAGCTGAAAACAGTTGAGTATTAATAATATTTCAGAAATGACCTGGTTCCTCAGAGTCAGTTATTGAACTGCCACAAATTTGGCCTTTGATATTTTGTTTATTTTTCAATTTTTGGCAATTTCCCAAATTGGGAAATTTTTCAGTCATAAGGAGTATCCAAAATCTACAAAACAATCAAAACCAACGTTTGGAGTTCTATTAAACAGAGCTAAATTCAAAGTAACAGATAAAAAGAGTAACTTGTAAGTAAATGCATGGAAAAAAAGCTCCTTACAAAGGAGTTGTTTTATAGCTTGGAATAGTCTCCCAGAGGAAGTGATGGAAGCATCATCACTTTTGAGTCATTTAAAAGCAGAACGGACAAAGCACTCAGGAATACATTATAGCCCTGCGCAGTCGTGTTGCATTAGAGTGGCTGACCCGCTATACCTTTACCATCCAGAAACACTCTGTAGTTTTAATCATACAGTAAGCTCTGGTTTTGGTTACCTACGTAGCGTCATTCTTTATATTAATGTGCTTCTCCTTTATTCAGGAAGTGTCTAATGGCATTTGGGGGAGGGGAAACTCATTAGCTTCCTTCCTGAGTAATGTAATTTTTATTTCCTGTTGTAACAGAGGCCTCAGCCAAAACCAACAGTGTCTAAGGGGGGTGGGGAGGGGGAAGGGGTGCCTGTGCAAAACATTTGCTAGCCTGAAGTGAGAGACTGGTTGCAAGAAAATTCTGAGACAAACAAGCAGTTTAAAAATATCCTTTGTAATGTGATGCTTGCAGGGGATTTTGAACTCGATGTCCTACATGGTAGTTTTGCTTTATTCTTCTTTAATTTTGAGGACCAAGGTAGTCTCTGTACCTTACATGGATTGTTTGCTGTTACCATGATTTCCATGCATCCTAGGATTCTTTTAGCATAATCCATTCTCCTGGATTGGCCCCAGAACCCAGCCAATCAGCCCAGATAAACCTTATTCCAGTCTTCGGGGCCAGTTCTTTACCTTAATGCTTAGCTTTGAGCAGCTTCCACTGCACCCAGTGGAGAATTCTGCAGCAGCTGAAGAAAGGTGCCCTGAGCTTCAGACACAGAATATGCTCAGTGTCTTCCTGCTGGCATACGTGTTTTTCTTAGTGTGCTGGCTGAGTCACACGTTAAATCTGAAAATGTGAAACAGCCCACCCTTGTGTCTGGTAATTTTATGTTGGCAGTATATCCTGACAGAACCACCTTCTAGTTTTTACTTTAAAACATTTTTTTTTTCCTGAAAACAGCCCATATACTTAGTAGTAGATTGCTTAACAAACATTACAGTAAATGGTGACCAATATTGTTGAGGATGAGAAGATGGAAAGTTTTTTTATAATGGTTATACTGAATTAAATAATAAAACATGGCCTTCTTTTAATGGAGCTTTATCAAGTGCATATATATATATATATATATAAATTGTCATGCTAATATTGCACACAGTTTCATGTTGTATAAGTTGAGTTTAAAAATTGTGAGAAGTTAAGCATTTTGTCCAAGCTTCATATCCCTATCTAAAACCAGCTTTTCAACATTTACAGAGTTGCTACCATATTTTGATCAGCTTTTTTACTCAGGAAATTTCACATTGGTTTGCTCAGTCTGGCTATAAATACGCATTCACTGAATTGAAATGCCTGTGTTAAAGGAATACGGTGTCAGTCTTGCTGCCTTGCAGCAGGATTTTGGCACTAGTATATTATGTGCTTCAAACACTTACAAGATCCCGTATTTACTGAGGTATGAAGCTATCCAAACATTAAAGCACAAGTGTTTCTGCACTTAGTGTGCTCTCCTTACTGGGCTAACACCAAGCTAAGCCCACTGAGAGAAACAAAATAAGTTTCTGGGTATCCCTGTGCTATGTACAACTCCTGCACCTTTTCTCTTGAATTTCCAAGCTGGAAGGCTAGCTATTTGCATTAGGCTGCAGCTGAAATATACCTCAGGAGGATTTGTATATTCCTAACAGTTTAAATGTCATTATTGAGTATGTCTTGAAACGGCTTATTTCAAAGATATTAATAATTTCCTAAATTGTTTGTTTTGTTTGTCTAGCACATCCGGTCTGACAATTTTTGTTGCTTCCATTAATAGTCATAACATTGCACTCATTCACACCTCAGTACTGGTATGAAAGGGCTAAAAGCACAATAGAAGTAAGAAAAATCTTGTAATAAATGACATTTGTTGCTTACAAACTGTAAAGTATTTTCCTCTGTGCTATATAGTCAGCTTTGAGAATGAAGACTTTCTTCTTGTTGTGGTTGTTTATTTTTAAGAAGTAGTAAATTGAGTGGCTAGAAAATATGGATATAATCAGCATGTAATCTTGATTAACCAAATATTAATGAGAACAGCAAACACAGAAATTAACATATAGCCTATAGGCACCGGGGATTGAGACCTTATTTTACATAACAGACCCTGAAAAGCCATTAGACTCTGTACACCCAACTGTTTACAATTTGAGTGCCCTAAAAGATTTCGGGAGACGAACATGCATTGATGCATTGCATCAGCAGAGAAGATTATTCACAAGGAAAATTAAATGCAGCAGCTCTTCGGTTTGCTTGAACTAAGGGGAAGGAAGAATTTCAGGCATGCAGGTTAACAAGGTTAAGTTTTCCTGTAGCAAGGAAATAATTTGCAAAAGGAACTGACATAACAGTCCCAGAAATCTAGGTCTTTTCCTTTCATCTGTTACTTCGTAAAGATCAGGCTACTTGGGTAAATTAAACAGTTAAATGATGTACTACATCTGGGGAACTTAATTATCTGCTGTTACCTGACACTTTGCAGTTTTGTCAACTTTTCCTTTGTACTAAACATGATATCCCTCCCTTGGGAACGTCGTCGTGTCTGTGGAGACCCTTCACCCACAGAAACTTAGTAATTTTTGAGAAAACAGCTGAGCTCCCTAGAGAACAAAAAGCCTAGAGTTGTTTCTAGAGATTTGCAAACTTGGAAAAGGAAGCAAAGAAGAAGTGATAGGATAGATTAGCTTTAAAGTTCTGTATCTTGGCTGTCGCTCAGAGGAAATCCCAATAAATGTTGCATTTCCCTCATTCCTTTAACAAAATATCACTTGGATGTAAACCTGATATCTGGCAGCTCAGCTGCTGTCTTTTACAAGTGGGTGCTATTTTGTCAGACTTCCCCAGGTTAAGATTTAAAGAAGAAGAATGTCAGCTCTCCAATTCTGTGCTGATGTGAATCTTATCAGCAGATAGTGAGAGCTGTATAATTTCCCATCAAAAGTCTGTATCACCACTGCCAGCTCCCGCCACATAATACAGGCTATTTGCCTGATGGTAGGGGGCACAGCCGGAGAGCTGGGTTGTTTTAGCAATTCATAACTTGTATTACACCCCTGTAGCACAGCACTTTGGGGGCAGCTAGCCCCAAATTAACCAGTCTTGCTGGGAAATTTTAGGTTTTCTCTAGCAGGATGAACAGAAATGGTATCATAGAATAGGCTGTGGTAAGCAGTACTGAAGGGAGAATGCCTCCAGCTGTTATAGTCTATGTAGTTTAGGATGAATGTAGGACTTCTTGTAGAGGTTGTGGTGCACGTGTCTTGCTCTCACAAGAAATATGGGCTGGTCATATTGCTCTCACTTGAGAAAATAGTCCAGGTACCTTGTTTTCAAACAGGCAGCACATTATCTGCATTACCAGCCTGTACACTATATAGTTCCTAACCTGCTGTAGTTAAACCTGAGTTTAAACTAACTTAATAGCTTTATGGGGTGGTAACTTTTGTTAATAATAATAATAATTCTGTTCCCTGAGCAGAGCTGAGCTAGAGCTGAACCTTGCCCTCATACAAGCTTCTCAGTGTCACGTGTAGAGTGAGATATGGATTGTTCTATCACTTGTATTTACCAGTAGTCTTTCAGATTAACTTGGACACTGTCCCGAAGTGCAGCTGGCTAGGAAAGGAGCCTTAAAAAGCGAAAGATTTTTGTCTGCCCCCATTGCACATGGCTAGAGCTGCACACGGGCCGTGTGGAGGGGACCCAGCCCCTCTCTCAAGCCTCCTTCGCCCAGGTGGCAGCCGGTACAACGGTGCTGTGGGCTTTGCCCTGGTTTGGGGCAGGAAACGCAGTGCATCCTTTAGGTTTGTGTGTTTGCCCTCACATTTAGGTTTCAGAAGCCTTCAAAATGAAAGCTAGGACTGTGCTTTTTTCTTCCTGTGTTATAGCACACTAATATTTGCATGGAGGTTATAAGCAAAGATCTGCATAAAGATTTTAAAATATTGTTTTAGAGCTTTAGTGGATAGTTAGTCCTGAAATTCTCAAGTTCTCATTATCACAGGTATGGATTTTCTGTCACCATAGGGTAGAAAATAATTGGTGCCCTGAGGGAGAAGTATCCTGAGTAGATAACCGCTCAGGTTTTACACCGGCTACAGTGTAACTGTGGGACCAAGCCAGATTATTGTAGCTAAAATCAAGGATTTTTCTGGTGACGCTGTCTGTCCTAAGGTTATCATAGGGGGGCTCTAAGAAGAATGCTAGTCACATAATTTATTTTCTCACAGAAGACACTACTTAATTCCCAAAGAAATGAGAGTTTTCAGCATTTTTAGTCTTACTTTTCTTTGGTAAACCATTTGTGTTTAATTCTGTGGGCACTGCCATTTTGTACGGCCTTCTGGGGGGGAGGGCGGTAGAAGGACTACTAGGATGCAAACCGACTTGGGGGGCTGCATCTCCTGAGAAGGCAAGTTGTGTTTGACACTGGTTTTTATGCACTGTGTATGCAGTGGGACGCAGCCTGTCGTAGGACAGCAGACAAGAGTTGATTTACAGTCTTACTTTTATTTAGTAATTCAAGTTCTAAATTCTATTTATTAGGCTTCAGTGTAAGAAAGAACTTTTGGTGACTTTTTAAAAATATCCAAAATATTACAAGTGTCTCTGTGATATAGCAGAGTGGAAAGTGCATTGCATCATTGCAGGTGGAAAGTGTCTTAGATAACGCCCAAAATTTCCCATACCAAAGTTCTTAGAAGAACAGCTAAAAAGCCTTGCACAGCCTGTCCTCTGAGGGCTGAGCCTGCTCCCTCTGCTGTCACTGAGTGTGGGACTGATCTCTGTCCCTCTTGATTTCTGCTGTCCCCTGAGTGCCTGCTGGACTCCTGTTATTGTGAGGCTATGCAAGACAGTTGCTCTGTAACAAACAACTGTTATCACAAAAATGTTCAGTCTTCATGCCTTTTAATTCTATTCTAACACCTAGAGACATCAACTGTGTCCTCAATAAACTGCATTGGTCCAAAGGTACATGTTCAGATAATGGGAGAAAAAATAAGCTATTTTACAGGTTAGCTTTTAATTAGTTTTAACTTTATCATTTTTTCTTTTCTCATGGGCAAGGCTGGTGGACTCAATTTCATTTTAAATGCTGCAGCCCATGCAGCATTTCAGTTAAACTAAAAATACGTAGAGGATTTTCGCAAATGCTAACTCCAGGCCTGGGAAGGCTGGTCTCCCTTCGCATCCTTTGTAGCTGGCGGAGAAAGATACAGTCCTCGGAATATGACTCAGAGCAGCTTTCCCCTTGTGCCGGCTAGAGAGGGAGCCTGAGGAGACGAGCCGCGCCAGGCTAGTTAGTCTCGCATGGTAGGGAAGGTGTTCATAAAGTGAGATATGTATATATATATATATATATATAGTGTTATATGTAGATTGAGATATTTCAGCATGTATCTTTAATTTTCAGATGCGTACTATTTTTGTGAAAATGTTGGCTTTGTGCTGACATTTCTGCCTGTGAAATTAACGTCGGGAAGATTGAGGGACAGGTTCACTCTTGAGAAAAATAGCAAAATCTCTTTTTAAAAAATGTCTTGGCCTGTGTGTGTGTAATTCCAGTTTCTCGGTGGATTGAAATCATGACATGCTTGATATGGAATTAAGAATTTATCCTTGAGCACCCACCTACATGAGAAATATCACTGATTTTAGAATTGCGAAATTCACTCTTGAGACCATAAAGTGAAGTGTTGCGTTACATGCCAATAATTCTATCAAGAATGGAGCTGATTTGAAAAAAAAAAAAAAAAAAAAGCTTCTTCAGCTTATTCTGTCTTGTGAGGATTGCGTGTCAATGTTAAAATGTCGGTGAAGTTGCACTTTTAGGACAGAGCAATAATATTTACAGCATGATGGTGAGAAATACAAAGACATACCTGTAGTCGGTATTTTGGTAGGAGTCATTGAGATCAATGCACATGAAGATATGAGGGACCAAACAAGAAGCCTTCCATAAGCAGAGGGGCAGTTTTGTGATGCAAACTCTGCCATTCAGCTCTCTCTGCAGTAGGATTTGGTTTTCTGTCTTTTAAAGCTAAAATCTGATATGGGTAGAGGAGAAATTATGGAAGGTTTTTTTCTTTTGAAGGTGTACAGACATTGCCAAGACTGCTGAATCATTCCCAGGCGACCTGGGAATAACCTCAAACCTCTAATTTCCATTTCATATTCAGAAGTCACTTTTTCAACCTACTTTTTCCACATAATAACTCAAAGCATGTTTGCTCTTTTATATTTTGGAACTTGGAGAAAACAGAGATCTAGGGAAACTTTAATCTTACCATTATTAATGACTATCTTTATTTTTAAAATGAGAAAGTATGTGATTAATGTCTGGAGTACAATGGTATGAAAATTGGAATACATAGCATGGCAGTCCTAAAATCTTTGAAAAATAAAGTGTCTTTAATATTTGTATTAATTATATTATTTAAAGACCCCATGCCAAATAGCTTAATTAGAAGGGAAAATGAGGCTATTAGATAAGTTTCACTAGCATAATTGTACCAGCTATGAATTTTCTGTGAAGCATCGTTGGAGAACAGAATGGAGCATGTTTGGAGCAAGAAGAAAAAAATAGCAATAATCAGCCAGCTTTGTGCTGCCTTAAAACACAGTGATAGTCAAAATATTAGCCCTGACTTATAGGTGGACTAAGCTAAGTAGCTGGAAAAATTGCTTCTAGATATCTACCTTAGACCTGCTTGGAGAGTGGATGAAAAATGACTGATAACCATTTAAAATTATTTGGAATATTTGATTTCAGGAGTTAGTCATCTTTGAGTATGTATGTATTAAAAAATAGATAAAAAAGCACAATATGTCACTTTTTTGCAGACATTTTATCAAGACCATGAAAGCTGTTGAAAAAAATACCAAGAGAAGACTATAGAAGCAGTTTTGTATTTCAGTACTTTTAAATGTAAAATCAAGGTTTCTGATCTTACAAGGCGGATGAGAAAATTCAGTCCAATGCATGTAATATGTGTCATGTTATGTGAGTTAAATAGTTTCTTCTATCGGTTCCCTGTCAACAGCATTTTAAAAGAAGCATCTTCAATCTGTCTTCAGATTCCTAGTGGCGGAGAAGGCAGTGGGTTAAAGCTGGGGCCTGCAGTGTCAGTTATTCAACAAAGCCATGATGTGGAGGTGCAGCTTAGAAAAATATCGCGTTGAGTATTTTGTGGTTGTTAAGCCAGCAGACCGAAGCAGTCCTGGTCTCCAGGGAATCTGGAGGAGGAGTATAAGTGTCACTTCTGGAAAGAAGTCGTTTCATTGAAATATCACTGCAACTCGGCTGCAAGCTGCACCGCAGTGTGTGTCTGTGTGTGTGTGTGTGTCCCCTCCAGTGCCTTTAACTTGTCGGTAACGTGGTTATTACCAATGAACCTGATAATACTGTTGCATCCTAACACAAGTGCGGCATAACTCAGTGAGTGGCCAGTGTTTAGTACTTTGATTCTGTACCTAGATCTGTACCTAGATATAGGTTATTGAGTAACGGAGTGCTTGGAATTAAGCTGAAATAAATGCCCGTACTTCAGTAGCAAATTGCCTGGAAACACTATTTGAAATATTACACTTTAATTTTTTTCTGTGTCTTCATAAAGAAATGGGAAAAGCCAAATACTCAGCTTCTAAGTATAGTTCCGTTGTTTTGAAATAGAAAGTAGGCAATAATTTGATAGACTTTGTATTCAACACACAAGTTATTTTTGCATTTCTCCTCATTTTTATGAATCAGTGAACATTCTGTTGATACCTTTGTGTAGCGATGATTTTTAATAACTTTCAGTGAATAGTAACAATTTAACATAAATAATCCAAGGGAAGATGAGCTAAGAAACAGAATTGAATGTTGTCTTTGGACAAGAGTTTGAAGTCCTTTCATTCATTGACAGCAAAGGTTTCTTTAAAAAACCCTTCTGCTCTACTTAACAGTATATTTCTAAACTAATACATAGTTTTTAGTTCTGTAATAGAATTTCACTATCTCAGCTAAGTAGAATGAAAACTCCAGATTGGACACTGGGATACAGTGAAACAGACTGTAATCTCACTTCAGATACATGAAGCTCCGCGTACTACAAGGTCAGTTTGGGGTTAGGATTACTACATGTGGAGAGAAGAATTATCTTTTAGGTAGATGGACTTCCAGACAGCTCTGTTACCTCTGAGTAAA
>VZSV01000168.1:592789-617508 GCA_013398735.1 Nothocercus julius | reverse complement strand
ATACATATATATATATATATATATGAATGAGTGAATCATACCAAAGATTTAGTTGGGCTTTGTGAGCCAGATTTTTCAAATGGCTCGCTTGTATGCAAGTGATGAATCTACGTTTTGGGGCAAGATCTTCAACTGATTGTAAGTGGACAGTGCCTACTCATTCCAAATCCAGATGTGTTTCTTGTGTGTACCAGTGAAAGTCCAAAGACTCTACAGAGGAATAGTAATTTATTGCCAATTAAAAAAAAAATGTTCAGAAAGATGAGAAGTTCTATGTTTTATCTTAAAGAAAATGAGAAGGTTTATAGTGGTGAATGAATGTACTTTTTATTAGTCCTTCTCTGGTTTTTGGTAGGTAGAAAATAATGAATGTTACTGTAACTTGCTAATAACTTAGAAAGACTTGATAAATTACAGCCTGAAGTGTTTGCAAAAGGAAATCTGCTGATCTTGTTACAATATTGGCTATTGACAGTTTGAAGCTGTCAATGGACAGAAAATAAGCACACAGTAAATGGGATTGGAAATAATAATTATTGATCATTTCCAGGAAAACAAAACAAAACAAAACAAAAAAAAACAGTATTTAAATAACCTAGTCATGAACTTGAAAGAAATAGCACTGCAGATTTATCCTACATCATTCAGAGAGGAAAGAAAAAAAAGGAAGGACTATTTTGAAATTTCTCCTAAAGAAGACAATTTATTTGTGTCAGAAATATTCTGTATAATATACTTAACATGTACTTAAATACATACATAATACGTTCTTTTTGCATCTATATCTGTTCGGTCTTTTTGTTTGTTTGAATAAAGCTGGAGAATGCATGACATTCTGTGAACTAGAAGGTCGTTTATAAGACAATCAGTAATAAGTAGGTAAGAAAATAAGAAGTAGATTTGGGGTGCATTTTACATATCCATCCTTTCACAACACAACAATCAGTGCTTAACTCAAAAAATGTTGGAAAAAAGCGAGGCTATGAGAAAGTACTGACAACAGACAGTTGGCTTCAGAATTATATTTTGCACTTGCATTGCTCTCTTGCTGCTTCAGAGACTGGTCACAACTAACCATGATGGCCCCTTCTAGTCTTCTGTTCCTATGTGTGTTTACTCTTCTCATAACTGGTGTCTCTAGATGTGATGAATTAAGCAGTACAGATTCAGAAAGATGCCTGACTTTTGCATGAACTTGTGCAGTCATCTCAGTGGTATCGAGTGGCTGTAGCAGAGTCGTGTTTATACTTGGTATCAATATGAGTTATGAGCATGGGGTTCAAGGAGCTATCTACCAGATATTAAGTATTTTCTGCTTTTCCTCTTACAGTATGCTGCTGTCATTGGTGTTTCAAACTGAGTACCAAGAGCAGTTGTCATTCCCCTGTGCTCTCCTTGCACCACTCCTTACTCTGCTTTTGTCAAGGTAGTTGAGGAAAGCAAGATGAGATGAAGCCACGTGCACTGGCGAGGCTACTGGTTGCCCTCTTAGTACTTTGCCCACCATCTACCTATGGACCCCTGTTACCCCTGAGCTTTTTTGGCAAGGATCGGTTTGCGGTTTTACATTTCTTTGTTCTTTGCCTACAAAGCGGAGGCTGGAGAGGTCCTAGCCTAGTGTATCCCTGGGTATCCCTGCTTACCCAGTTGCTTAATGAATGGTGATAGCAGCACATAAAACCAACGGTGGGTTGGGTTGTGAAAAGAAGTTACAACACAGTCTTAGAAGGAGTTCTTCATGTCCCGTGTGGTTTGTGCAAATTATCTGTATCCGTGTATTGATGTCACAGGTACGTAAAATGAAACTAGTGTGGCATGTTGAAACATTGCTTCTGCTATTTCATCTGAATCAACTGTACTAATATGCTTTGAGATAATAAATTTCTCAGAATCTAATATCTTAAAAATATTAATGAGAATTTTTTAGTATGTTTACTGTACATTTTAGTTGTATATGTTTATACGACAAAGTTGTATTAATATTTCTTACCATAATTTGTTTAATGACATAAATTCAGTTAGGTTGTAAAGCTTAGTGTTTTTTAAAGAATAATTGGCTTATTTATTACAGTGTCAAAATTATCCTTAACAGTAGAATAAGTGCCAGTTGTATCTACATTTCAGTGTTTGAGCTTGAGAGCTTTATCTTAGTTACATTAATGTTTAGGTGAAATGTAAAATGATACTACATATCTAATAGAGCTGGCTCTCTGGATTTATCTACAGTAGATTTGTTATGAAAATATCTTTTTTGATGAAAAAAAGATCTGAATTTCAGAGAAACTGATTGAAGTGTTATTATTTCAGAAGATCTTGCCAAAATTCTCATGACCTAACTTCACTCTGAAGCAGGATTTAGAAAGAGGAAAGAATGCTAAAGTATGTCAGGCATTACTTAACAGTAGATTGAAGTACATCAACAGATTTGTCTGATTCTCATTCAAAATCAGATGTGAAATTTTGGAAAAATCCAAGAAAAGCTTTCAAATTTTTCATTAAAATGAATAGAGTCTCAGAAAAGAAATATAGGTAGTAGGAATGGCTCCTCCATGGAATATTTTCAATAGATGCTGTTGAGATTTTGGAGTTCTGAGATCTATAAGAAGCACAGAGTTTCTTGGGCTTTTTATTGGTTTGATTTTCCTTAACCTTAACTGTATAAAATCGGTATGTACAATTTATTAAAACAGATTGTAGGCTTTTATATTTTTTTTCAATTAATTCATTCAGCGTGTAGAACCTTCCTGAAATCAGGTTAAGAATTTTTTCTTCCAGAATGCCTTCTAAACCACATTTGTGCTACAAAATGTTACCAGCATGTAAAATTTTACATACTTCTACTGATACTGGTAATTCACTTTGATATGTTCACCTCGCACTGCCTTGACTAATGCCATGCGTTCATGGTGCATCATATTCTCAGTGTATCAGGTTGTATAGCAAAAAATATGATTTTACCCTAGAATTAGGGGGATAAGTACCATCAGAAAGAGTCTCCATCAGCTAGAAAACTGTAGATGGGAATATGAGCAGGCTATTGTTTCCAGAAATATAAAAAAAGAAGCTTGGCTCCAGGTGGTAGTAAAACATTCCCAGTCACACTTCACTTGTGGATGCTCTGTGATATGAGATGATGTGCAGGATGTTGTATCCCGTGTGCAAATAGCTAGAAGAAACATATTTAAAAGAAAAGGGGAAAAAAAAGTCTTTTTAGTTGTTTTAGGTGCTTTGTACAGAAATAATCCATTTTCTTTTGTGAGGAGCAAATAAAACTAACTCACTTGACAAACACTGACAATCATCTACACCTTATCAGGTCAGATCCACACCTTCTTCAAGCCAGAGTTGTTGATGCAGCCGCTTCCTCCCCCTGACACCGCTGCCACTTTCTGGCTGGTCCCCCTTGATCTTGGTGCCGGTTTTACCACCGCTGAGCTTTTGGCAGCGGTTTGAACTCGCCCGCGTGGGGCTCTGTGCTGGTGGCCTGGCTGCGGTGCAGCCTGCAGGCGCTCGCTGCTCCCTGCCCAGCACAAGCCGCCACCAACGTGCTCACGCTTGGCCACGGCAGCTCGGAGGACGAGGCCTCTGCCGCCGAGCGAGGCGCTAGCAGGGCTTGCTTGATGCAGCTGAGGAAGAAGAGGCTCCCGCCCCCCAGCAGGAACGCGCCCTGTCCAGCAAGGGAGCAGCATTAGAGCTGATGGGAAGGAGGTCCGTGAAAGAGGCCCGATGATGTGAGGATTGGGTGGGTGAGAATGGCCACAGGTCTGCCTCGTGTGTGAGGTCCACCGCCTCTCAGCCATTTCAAATAGACGTGTAAAAAACCGCAGATTGCCTTTTTGTAGAAAAACATACTGACATCTGTTAAGCTCCTTTCTTCGGGAAAAAAAAAAAGAAGCCTTGCTCTAAAAAAATGCCTGAAGTTAAATGCCCATAACAGTGAAAGGCCAAAGTAGGATTTTTATGGATGAGCTCAAGTTCTTTCTTTGTAAAATATTTTGATGGCTTGCAGAACTCCGCCACAAAGCATTTATTTTGATAGCTTCAGGAAAGGACCTGTGTATTGTAAGGTGCTCTGCGGGATTTTATGTGTGGTTCCAATAGTTGCAGATACTTAATGAATGGGATAACTAGTCTATTTGTATTTTTATTTGTTATTTATTTATAATTTCTTCATTGGTAAAAATACAGTCTGAACTTTGGCTGTCAGCAGCTACTCAGGAGACTAGTTTAGTTTTTTTACTATAATCATCTGTTTTTGCATTGTCTGGGGTTGCTTGGGTAAATTAACAAAAGTTCCTGATAGTTTTTATTCAAGTAGACCATTTTAATTAACAATTGAAAAGAGATGCCTCAGTATTTTAGATACAAAGTCAAATAAAGTTTTCCATTTTTAAGGAGGTGAAATCTTGTCTGAGGCTATTAAACAATTTAAATTTTCCAATTTCATCTTTTTATGAAAAGCAGGGGAAGCAAATTGCAAATATTTAAAATGTCAAACTAATGGAAATTTGAATGATGAACAACTTGCAATGCATGCAAAAAGAAGCTATGGTTTGCAGTGGGACTGTGAAAGGCGAACTGAATAATTCATCAGAATAGACTAAATAAGAATATTTCAGTGCAGCTGTTGCAGGTTTGTTTATTGATCTACCTAGCATTAGTTTTAAAAACGTTCATCATATAGCATAGAAAAGACAGACTAGAAAAGATAGTCTCCCTAAAATGCTGAAGATGCTTTATTTCTCTTCCTGAGGCTTCAGTGCCCATTGGGGAAAAATCCCAAGACTACAAACATGAAAGCAGAAACAAATACAGTACATTACATAAGGCAAGACAGAAATTGTAGTTCCACCAAGACCTAAACGGTGGAAGGCCCACGACTGCAAAATTCCTGCGATTCCCAAAGCAGCGCTTAACTCCCGCTCTTTAGCAAGGGCTGGCCAAACTGCCTTGCAGTTGGGGCAGTTCAAACCTTGCACCATTCCATATATCAGCAGGTCTGGAGACGTGTCTTGAGATGCGTCTTCAGCCCTGGAGACGAAGAGTTTCGTGCCTAGCTCCCGCTGTGACGGCAAGCAGCCATTTTAGCAGGCCGGGAGAGTCGCGAGCAATTCCCTCAGGTTCGCTGGAGAGCGAAGCTGGACTCCTCTGTACCTTTGCTAAGTCAGATTTTAAAAAATAAAAGCTACACTGTAGTCAAAGTATATTTTTAAGATATTGAGCCTTATATACCAGAGCGTTATCTGCAGGCATCTTTTAAAATAAAGCCTTGATAGAAAGTTTTAATGGCTGCCAGAAATCTTACAAATGTACTTACATCCTTCCCCCTCCCTGCCACTTCAGAATAATGATGATCTCCTCTCCCCCTTTCCTGTACCGTTAGGTACATAACCTCTTTTTTATTTTTTTTCACTCTGTTCAGTTCTATCCCTTTTGAAGTGATTTGTGAAGTGTGGCCAACAAGAGTGAGCTCTGCCGGGGCAGATCCCCGTATCCCTGTGGGAACATTGCGTCGCCAGGAGTTGCTCTCGCCTTCCCTTACAAATGTTGTTTCATAACCTGCAGCGTCTGGCAGAGGCCCCAGTTGAGAGGGACATCTGAGAGCCCTTTCCCATTGGGCATTAAGGCACTCTGACATGCATTAATGCCTCATATAATCTAGTTTCAATAATGCCAGCAAGAAGCTGGTACTTGGGGTAGGAGGCTTCTGAAAACTGGTTGTGTATCAAAGGAGATGCTTCTTAGTTCTTTTCTGTGTAATCTCTACATTTACAGCATTTGATGTATCTGACTTACTGCTACTGAGATGTATTTGCCAGCGATTTGTTTTAGTGTCTTCAAATGCTTTTATTCTGTAACATCAACTGTGCTGGACACGCTACAGTGCTTCACGCAGGACCACCAGGTCGTGCAAACACAGCTGGAGCGGCAGAGGGACCAGAAGGCATCAGGATGGGAAGAGAGGCAATGGTGTGATCAGGGTCGTCATTATTAACGCCTCTTTAATGGGCTGCCCCCTCTTAGTCTGGCACTGCACTCCTGAGTAGTCTGGAGATCTTAAGGTGCCTTTACTTTTAACGCCCTTGATTTTCACCATCAGTGATGTTACTGCTGTCATTCTTTATCTAGAAATCCTTTATATCTGGAAGGATCCAACATACTTCACTCAAACTGTATCTGCACCTGTTCATGATTTGACTTGACATTATGATCTGGTGCTCAGTTTTCCAAGTCCATTTTTTTTTGCCTAAAAGGCCTCCAGACTGGCTCATCCACTGTCCTTTGGAAATGCAGCGATTCTCAAAGTAATTAGTAGATAAACACAGAAACCACACAAAAGAGAAGATTACAAAATTATATTGTACTTCAGAACTGATTTATGTGCATTCACACCACTTCTTTTTCTCACTGTTTTGGAGTCCAAGCCAGTGCCACAGATCTGGGAGAAGGACCAGAGAGGCTCCATGTCATAGTGTGCTTTCCCATGAGTCAAGCTCTGTGGTACTCCAGCCCCAAGAACCTCAGGCAGTGCCCAAGAAGTAGCCAAGAGATAGCAGATAACCATCGTTGTTTGCTGTGGCTTTACAGAATAGCTTCATTCATTTATGGTAGTTCCTGATGAAAAGGTTTTACGGTTCAAATGTGGTAGCTGCCTCCAGTTCATGTGACTGACTTGGTCAACTGCAATTGTATAATATTTTAACACTGATCCTAAAAAGAAAAATCTTTGAATAAATAAGGATGTCCTTATTACACTAATGATTTCTGTTTTCTAGTGAATCAAATGTTCAGAATTAGTTCTGAGAACAGTACTGTTTGCAATTTCATACTTTTACAGTACCTTCTGGACTTTTGTTTGAAAAGAGCTTACAAGGTAGATGCTAAATATATTACTGCTAGTTGTTTAAAAAAATTGATTCTGAAGCATGGTGTAAGCCATTGAAAAATCTGTGGTAATTAACTGAATATTTCCTTTTTTCTTGGTTTAAAAAGGTCAGCTCGTCTTTGTGCCAGTTTTCAAATCTTTCCAGCATTATTCTTAATTTCCTAGACAGTGTGCCAAACACCTGGGAATATAATTTACAGATCGGCATCTTTTGGATAGCAAGTGTGAGAGTACAATGAAGTGATCAGTTAATGAACAAAAGTCATTCATATTCTGTAGGGCAGATATTGGCAGATCATTAGTGAAATGCAAGCGTCTCTCTTTGCATTGTGCGTGCATGAATACTTCCACAATTATTCTAAGTCTTTATAGGTCATTCAGCCTTATGCCCTAACAGAAACATATTGCAGGAAGGAAGGCTGCTAGAAATTAAAAGTAATTGAGGTTCCAATACATGGCAACAATAACAGTTTGGCTTCCCTTTTTGTGACGATCTCCTGCTTATAAATTGCCAGAAGCAATATTCTTTATTTGCTTATTTCAACTGAAGGGTTTGCAAAGGTAACTAATTTCATCCTCTGATTCACTTCTTAGAATCCCTTTTTCTTTTCCTTTCCAAAAATGTAACCTGAATTCTTCTAATTTGTCATGGTGGTTATTTTGGGGGTTGGTAGAATCATGAACATTACCCACAGAATCGTGAGCGTTCCTTTGTGTGCTGCTTGTTACAGAACCTTGTTTTGAAGCTCGATAGAGTCCTGAAAGAATATTACAGGCTGCTGAAATAATCTTTAAAGTGCTTGGAAATTGCTGGTAAAATGCATAAATTAGTTTCCGTATCCTACATATATATTGGTGTGCATGAGTGGGGATGCTTGTACTCACATAATAAGAGCAGAAGTGTGCAAGTTACATTCTCATTTGTGTTCATATAGACATACATTTTCAGATACATTTCTTTTAATTTAGTCAAGATCTATCTAAGCAATACATATCTGTATATCCATGCAATCTCTAGCATCTCTAGCATCCTTCCCCTCAATGTATACTTATGATCTTTAACAAATCGTTACGCTTGTATAAAATGAGACTAAACATGATACAATTTTCATTTACCTTTAGATGAAAGAATGAATTGCTTTCTGCATTTTGGTCACAGCAGGCTTTTTGGTCTTTTTTTTTTTTTTGGCGGGGGGTTTTGTGCCTACCATGCAATGACAAAGGTTTATTTTCCCTTTGTTCTTTTCAGAGTGCTGCAGCAGCTCCCAGTCCAGTGCTAGGAAACATTCCCCCAGGAGATGGCATGCCAGTAGGTCCTGTACCACCGGGTTTTTTTCAGGTATTCAGAAAAATTATGATTACAGGAATTCTAGGATAGAAAATCCTCCGTATTACTGTTTAAAAGTCTGTAGAAAAGGTCCTGCTCTAAACTATATGTCACTATATGGTGCAATGCTTGAGTTATTTTTTTAACGAAAGTAAATAGATGGAAAGGAAGGGATCTCTCTGATTACCAAGTATTCCGTTTGTAAAATAAAATAGCATAATTCATTTCAAAATTTCAGGGATATGAAATGATGCCAGTCTGAGCTTGAAAACGCTTGAATATAGTTTTATAACAATTTCTTATGATAAAATATTAGAATTGCATTGCTACTTTAAAGTAAGAATGTTGTTGGTTGTGTTTAGCTCTGTGGTAGAGCCACAAGATTTTTAAGATACTCAAATTTCAATGGGAATTAGACCTAGGCAATATAGAATATCCTACTGATCATCTGTTTGCATTGAAGATCTCAACTCCAATGTCTAAAAAATGAGCCAAGGATTTAGAGCATACATTGACTCCCATAAGGTCATAAATGGAAATAAATACCCAATTAACACTTTGGACATGGACAATACAGAGTATTAGGATGCAAAAAAAAAAATGCATTTTATAGTGCAAGGCCAAACTAACAATTTTAGTCTAAGATAGGATTGCTCATACAAGTGAGTTTGCATCTCTACTTGATCAAAGCTCAGTTCTTTTTCTCTCTGCTGGTTAACTGCTGCTGTGAAGCAATAGATGCGAATGCTCTAGACTTGAAACAGTTCTTTAAGATGGAGCAAAACAAAAAACTTGATCTCATGACATAAAAAGAAAAATCCAGATTTCCAGGACTGTGATGGGGGAAAAGAAGATCTTGACAGGAGGCTTCTGTTCTATGAATCGCAAGTGTTGAAATCCAGGTTGATAGAGTAGCATCTTTTTCCTTCTTCCATGAGATATGTAAACAGAAGAGTAGCAGATTTCATCTGAGAATGAAGAAATATTTTACTGTCTTAAATCTTTACAGCTTTTTGCTCTCTTATCAAAATGGTGCTTGTAGAAAAATGGCAGGATAGTTTTTTTAGCCCTCTAGAAACGTATCAGTAGTTTATTTCGTGTATCTGTTCTGAATGTAAGTGACAACAGATTATTTGCATGGTGCTCCTTTTCCTACCGTCACAGTGAGGGGGAAGAGGGCTACATGCAGTATGGTACCTACCTAGAGAAATCCTGCACGTGGCATGGGCGTGTTGT
Organism: Nothocercus julius; assembly: GCA_013398735.1. Taxonomy (NCBI): domain Eukaryota; kingdom Metazoa; phylum Chordata; class Aves; order Tinamiformes; family Tinamidae; genus Nothocercus; species Nothocercus julius. Next base: position 608,059 of record VZSV01000168.1, on the reverse strand, counting down.
TTGCTTGATTGACTCGGAATCTGAGGCAAGGCTTATGAAAGATATTTTGCAAGTGAAGCACAAAATATCGTATAGCTGCCAGTCAGAGTATCTTAAGAAATTGGCAGACGTAATTAGTTGTTTTATTTCTGGTTTTCCTGTTATGAACTGCTGGCTATGTGCAGTTTTTTAACACCTTTTTTCTTATTTTTTGATGTCATGTAAATATTTTACTTTTTCTTGCTTTGGCTACCTATTCTAGCCATACATTCAAAAGAATTTAAAGTTAACTTTTATTTTCTTAGAGGGAAATAAGTGAAAGCACACAGGAAGAACAGTTGTGAGAAGTGTAGGGGAGAGAGTAAGTATATTAAAGGTTTTGCAGGAGAAGGATGTGGAGGTTTTGGTTTTAGGTACATAAGCATCAAAGAGCTTCTACCTACTTCAACTGCTGAGAGAGATAACAGAGACAACATGATAGAAAGTTGGAATTAAGTATGGGTAAGCTTAATTTTTTCTCATCTGAAACTAAAGGCTTGCTCAAAGCATTTTACTTCTGTGATGTGCTCTTTCCTAAGACTGTGGGGACAATAGACAGGAAAGATTTCTATGTTGTTAAGATTTGTCCATAGGGAAAAGTCTTTCCTTTTCTGTTTCTCTGAAGTTTACTTTCTCTTCCAAAATAAGCCTCCCAGTATAAAGTACTGCCTTTGTATCTCAGGAAAAAAAAAAAAAAAAAGATAAAAAAGAGAGATCCTTGTTTATCAATATCTGAATTCAGTCTTATTTGAAACCCCATAGACAGCCTGCTTTTTTTCCAAGGCCTGGGATTGAAAATATACTGAGGAAAATCCATTTTCGCTGTAAGACAGTTGGTAACATTAATCAGAGCCATAATCAACTCAACAATATGTTTGATGAAACTTCTACAAGACAGGTTCCAAGAACTGATCTGCACAGTCCAATTAGTTTGGACTCCTCCAGAGATTACCATCCACCTATTCTTGAAACTGCTGAGTCCTTGTCATCATGTCCCTCTGTAGCATGCAAGACTCATTTTGTGTCCTTTGTAGTTGATTGAGATCTGCTTTCCTCAGTCAAGCGGCCTAGTTAACAAAACAAATATTTTTCAAGAGATGATTCGTTTTCTCTGTAGTTTTTATCTGTTTAAGAATATGTACAAAAAAATAACATTTTAATTAGCAAATCTAGCTGTAAGTTTGATGGCAAACACATTGATATGACTGGGAGCAATCCCAAGAAAGAGTAGCTAATCCAAAATGAAGGCAGGTTCATACCAGTGTGCTGAAACTGTAAGGTGTGTATAAAGCATATAGTTATAGACCTCCCATAATAATGTAGTGTGGAGATGGAGTTGTGAATGTTGGGGAAAGCATCTTCTAGTCAAGAAGCAACTAATATGTGATGGTAATGCCTTCAGAGCTGAGTCTTCCTGATGTCAGTTTATCTGAGGACAAGAAAATGTATTTGCAGGCATCAATGTGAACCTTGAAAATGGAGTGGCATCATCCATTGCTTTAAAAAGTGGGTGAAAAGACAAGCAAGAAAGAAAATTATGGGCAAAACTGCCCACTTGTTTAATAGATGCTTTCTTTCTAGCATATCCAATTTAGTAAATCAGTTTCTATATGCACTTCTACACTTGTACGGAGCCTGACAGATCACCAGACTAACCAAATCACCAGACTAACCAAATCACAGAAATATTTATCTGTGAATACTGAGGAACTCCAATCCCTTCTCTGTCTGTTACCAGTCTTCTTTCACTGTGGGAGAGGAATGTTCACTTGGACTTATCACAGTCTTCTAGATTGTGAAAGCGAGTGTTTGTGTTTTCTTAAAAGTCAGAAAATTATAGAAACAGTGGTTGAAAGGTATTTCTATCTCTATTTAATTCACACTAAGACTTTCCATTACAAAAACATTGTAACAGCTCAGCATTTTGCAACCTAAAATTTATCAGTGGATCATCCTGGAATTTATGAAGTTGGCTTTCATTGTGTTCAAGAATACTTGGATCGGTCCAAGCTGAAAGCTACCAACAGCACTACCTTCCAGCTCTGCTTGCCAAAGCCCTGCAGTACTGATGGAGTTGCTTCTCTACACCAGTTCAGGGAAAGGTGGTAACTTAGGTGGGAACTGTCCTAGGAACCAAGAAACATTATAAAAGTTCCAGTGCCCCACGTAGCTCCGTGTCCCACTTGTCCCTACATCCACGTAGGCAAAATCTGGGAGCAGTATGATTTCTTAGAAAGAATCTACCTAAAGCTTTACCCTGCTCTTTATAAAATGAGGTATTCAGGTATATGTAGTAGAGCACTGCTAGTGACATTAAGCAGTAGTTTCTGGAGACCCTGGTCTATGGAGGAGGAGTTTTGAAGCCAATTTCTATTGTATCTCTGTATTTATATTGCTGTATTTTAATTCTGATGATGATGTTCAACATTACAATGCTGAAGGTCAAAATTGTAAAAACTTAAGATATAATGAAAGGGAGACGGTGTAGTGTACAATTGTTACCTAGACCTTTTAAAGAAAATGGTTTAAAATGTTAAAAAATTAAATTTGTGAAGTCAAGAAAACAGGTTTATGTGGATTTGGGAAGTATCATTATTTCATCTACTTCTAATTCCACAGCTAGATTCTTTTGTCTATGCAGGACCATGTCTCCTTTCAGTACATAGGATAGACAATCCTTTGGATATGAAACAGTGTTATACAGTAACTGCATCTGCTCCATAGAGTAACTAAGTCTGCTTCTGCTTCCTTCGCTGCAAAACCAAATGTGCAGGACTACAGGAAGAGGGAAGAGAATAGTTTTATGATATAAGACTATTAAATCCCAAATAGAAGAACCAAAACAAATCTCAAAGTTGACTTTGTATCGGGCTGATATAGTGAGACACCAGCTCTAATGCAGCTCGGTGGCTGGGATATCTGGATGATCAACACATCTGACAATAAGTTGCTTTCCTAGAAAGGGGGTCTCAGGAAAGGGTAATGGTTAGGAACTGGAGTGCTGGACTGAATCTTAAAAAAAGAAAAAGTGCAATTCTTTCCAAAGTTATCCATGTTTTTCCTTTATCCAAGGTAAGTGATTTCATTTCTATTTGTTCTTATTTCTCCACCTATAAAAAGGAAGTTCATAAGAGGAAATCCTTTTAGAAGATAATGAATTTCTTGGGCCATGAAACCATAAGCGTGACTTAGATTCCATGAGGACAAGATGACTATATGCACATCTGAAATTCTCATCTACTATAATCTTGCTTCCAGTCAGTCTTGGAAAGGGATCTTCATTTGCCACTTTTCCCCTCTTAACCACATTCATTATATTGAGACCTATGCATATACAGAGCTGAGACTGAGGAAAGCACTTAGCTACTATGGTAATAAAATAAAGTCATTTAGGACATTTTCTGTGCCATTTTTAAGCCTGAGAGTTGGTCCTTTGTAGATTTCTTGGTATGCTTGCCCACAGAGAACACCATGAGCTGGGCTACATCCCTGTCGTTAGAGCCCTAGATAATAAGGAAAAAAATGTCTTTACCTTTGGTTTTAAACATTAGGGGTTGCATATAAAGTCAGCAGTCAAGGCTGTACACAAGGCTGCTGATAAAATCATACAAGATGAGGTAAAGTCATCCATTTCTGATCAAAAGGGCTTATGTCATACAATTCAATGAGGCTCCGATTTTACCAACCAAACTTCTTTCCGTTTTTTGGTCTGAGGATAGTGTTTCTCCCAAGAGTTAGTTCTGTACAGTACAGAAGTAGTATTCTTTTTTTGAAGTTCTTTAAGATACAGGCATAAGAAAATCTTCAAGTATTAAGCACTAGCCTCATTCTATTTGTCCTGGAGACAATGAGATCTGAAGAAATTCATGCTTATGTACCATGATATGGTAGGTGATATGGTAGGAGGGTGGTAAGCATGAGAAGGGTTGGTTTCATGGGATTTTATTTGCCTTTTAATTATTTTTTCAAGCAGCTAAATATAAAGATCTAGGTTTTAGCCCAGTGGAAGCCATTGTCTTTCTCCAAGTTAGGGACAATTTGTACTGCTGAGAAGCTGACCCGAGTTGCTTGATTTTGCAGTGCAATGTTAAGAAACATTTAAATGCATATTTAATTAAACCCCAGTTATCTTCACCTCTCTTATTACTTGGCTGACCAAAACATTGCCATGTCTGCATCTGTATAAAAGAACCTTTCTTTTTTTAAAGGCACTCAGGCAGATAACAACATTGAGTTTGTGCTTAACTCACCTGGGAGACACTGCTGAGGAGTTAACTCATTGAGTGCCAATGGAGATTTGTTTGAAATTCACAGCTCACTTTTCTAGTTTGGTTAAGTAACATTAAATTCTACCCTTGACTACATCTTTTAGACATATAAGTATTTTTTTTTTTAATTTATTACTGTTTCTTAGCCAATTCGTTAACATTTGTTTTAGTTCTGTTTACCACTAATTCTTAAACAGCATATATAATCTAAAGAAATTGTTATCTAGTTTGTTTCATTCACTGATTTGTGATAATCAGAAATACTTGGATAGGCATGGGAAAAATGTGTTGACAGCATGTTCGAAATACAAATGTTACATATTGCTCTTACATAAAGCCAAAAAAAAAAAAAGAAAGAAAAGGAAAACCTCAACTCACCAAAGGAATATAAGGCTGTCGTGCCATCTAGTGGCACTTGTACATTCTCAGACTAACTCAATCCATATTATACTAATGTATTATTTTTAGCCTTGCTGTGCTTTAGTAGAGCTGACCTAATGCTCTAGGAGAGCATTCTTACAGCAAGACAGAGGAGCAAAACGAACTTTTCCATTTCTCTTCCTGCCTAGCATTACTGTTGTCTATAAAAAAAAATGAGTTTAAATAGCACTTAGATATTGAAAATAACCAAAATAGATTAGTGAATTAGAAATCAATAACAACATGCACTGCTTTGCATTTCAAAACAGAAACCATGAGCTATTTATATAAAAAGGCAAATGTTTCTGTAAGCTTCTGTGGAAGAATAGAAAATCTCTGTTCCTTTTTAAAGTCATTGCTCAGTGCAGGCACCTTTGCATCTTTTCTGCAGCTGTGAGGGAAACCAGCCCAGCTACAGGTGCGCTCAGTCCTGGCAGTCACTTTATCCAGCTCACACGTGTGGGGCTCTTAGAAGCTCTTCTGCTGGGAATGTGGTCTGCTCTGTCAGCCCTCTGACACTCCTGGAGCGTTCTCCCAAGCTGTTAATTTGAGCAGGTGTCAAACAGTAAGGAATATGGGGAAGGATAAATCCTTTAGTGTCCCTCTAAAGCCATTTTGAGGTCATTGTGTTGTTTCTGTGATTTGTCTGCTGAGGGATCATTATTTGTGCAAGGAATAAGAAATCCTAATTCTGGTAGCTAAGTGATGTGGTTAAAGTTAAAAGATACAGGTCCACAGTGTGTATCTACAGTGTTTTTGAAAATATTTTGCTTCTTTTAAAACTGCTTTGAACTGTTTCAACTATTGTTTTCCTTTAATCCTCATGTCGTTTCCTGGGTTTTGCGGGCATTACCATTCTTTATCCCCATCTGATTTTTCTTTCAAGCAGCCACACTTAGTTTAACAATGGCAGCATCCTGCTTAGTCACTTATCTTTCATTGCTGGTCTTGGTGTTTTCCCCACTTTTGTGGCGTTGTCTGTCTGCTTACCCTTCCTGAGAACAATTATAAACTTGTTCACGGGAAACAATTTATGTGTGGTAGTTGGGAAATCTATATTCTCCTTGATGCAAAACCTGCAGTCTGTCTTCTTTTGGGTAAAGATTGAAAGGATCATCTGATTTATATCTTTCAACTCTGCATCATGGAAATCTCAAGTTCCTAGTAAAATTTACTCACAACATAGATAAAGCTGTATTTGATACAGAGAGGCAATCATTTTTGCTTAGGAAACTAAGGACATTATGTCCTCATTCAAACTGAAGATGAAGTCTTAAGTGGCTTTTGCAAAATCAGATAGCTACTGTGCTGTATACCTTTTGCTAAAATACGAATATACAAGTCATTAAAAATGAACTGGCTGCAGAACTAGCCACACATACTCATAGCTAGGCCAGGTCTCAACCCGTGCGGCAAATGAGTTAGGTGCAGGTGCAAAAAGTGAAGCCTTGAAGAATCAGATCCTGGGTAGAGCAGAGAGAGGGAAGTCCCAGACATTTCGAAAAGCATCATGGATAGTTAAATGTTACTGTAAGCAAATGAAAGATCATCAAAGCTGCAAATATAGCTTCTAAGTAAAGCTAGCCGCTTCGGTGGGCCTTGAAAAGCTTTGAAAATATGAAAGTGGATTTTGAAGAGGATTTCTTTTCCCTCCTGGGTCTATATAATTAATGTGAGTAAGGAGAAATTTATTGTACCTCTGGAATCTCTGTTGTTTGTAAATGCATCCACCTCAGTATTGCAGACCTGCATCCGCTGGGAATACTCGAGTCATAATAATATGAAAATATTTGTATGTATAATTCTTTGCAGAATTGGGGTCTGTGCAGCTTTGCTCTTGTCAGTAGTGCATTATAATTTTGAATACTTTCATAATTAATTTGACTTTTTGGACTAAGTGGGAAGGATTAGCATCTAGAGAGACCTGCAGGTAGGTAGTGTTTGTGCCTTTTTTTTTTTTTTATTCTCTAGAATAACAGAAATAAAGTCAACTTTAAAAAGATAAAGGTGTCTGACATCTGCTGGCTTTGATAATTCTATCCTGCAGTTGTGGTAATGGTTTTACTGCTCGTAACTGTTAGAGCAAATTAAAACTGCTCAGCTTGAGTAACTAAATAAGCTTTGAGCCCACACTTCCCCCGCCTCCCCTTCCACCCGCCCCAGCTCCAGCAGCCGCTGCTGCCTGGGGATTAGAGCGAAGGCGCGGGAGGGGTGGGACTGGGGATAAATCACGGATATCCAAGAGATCCTCTCTCCCCTTTCCCAACCCGAGCCAGAAGATCCATTTGCCATTTGTGATGCACTGCCCATGCACCCTGGCTGGCCTTAGGGTTAACTTCTGGAGTGCCCTGAAAAGCAGGGGGAGCGGATGTCGTTTATACAGGTTTCCTTCTGTTGAGGTTAATTCAGTTCCTGTCATAGCTTGACTGTTGCTCTTTATGGGAGCCACAAGTGCTTGGGTTTTAAACTAAGATCTTTGGAAGAAGATGATGCATTTAGCCTCACAGTAATGTATTTATTAAATATAACAGCAGTAATTATTTTTAACAAACCCTTGTTTGTCATTTTCCAAGATCTTGTGAAAGATCAATCATAAGTCAATAGTGAGGGGAGACTAGAAGGACAGCTAAATTTGAGAAAATATTTTGTCCTACTTAGTGAGCTGTGATTAAAGTGTCTGAATTATAAAAATATGTTTTTTTTTTTTAAGGGTGATACTTCCTGACCTTCCAGTTTTAGTTTTAATAAGGCTTGAAGAAATTAAGTCCTATTTTCTGTAAAATTTGAATTTAATAATTTCAATTTTTATTTTTATTAACCTGGTTTAAATTACACATGTTTCACAGACACTTTCAATTTGTGCTGCTTTTGAAATCTCTTTTAAATATCATGTGCATAATTTAGCCTCTTTTTCTCCCACTTGCTAAATCTTCGTGAGCATGAGATAATGGTATCTCCTATAAAGCGACGCAGATTCAGTAACAGTACAATTCCTAATGATCATATATCAGCCAAAAGAGTGTTACGTACTTTCTCACATTTCTGGAGAAGTAGCCTGGCTAGCAGGAAGATCCTGCTTCTAGAAGGGATGTCTAGCTAGGGACAAAAGGACTTTTGACGGAGGGGCTTTTGGGGAGGTTTTGCTTTTCATTTCTGTGTGCTGGGTGTACAGGACATACGCTCCCTTGCAGGAGTACGTTCACAGCCTTGCAGTATTCCTTCATTTTGTGGAACAATTTCTTTGTGAGAGGTAAAGAATTAATTTTAATTGGAGGGATAATGTTGCTTGTGTTATAACTTTTGGAATCTTAAATTCTTAAATGGTGGCAACATGGATGTCTATATGTCTATGGAAGGGTGTTTTTTTTTTTTTTTTTTTTTTTTTGTGCTCTACACTCACAGAGTTTCTACCTTTAGAGTTTCCATTTATAGATTGCCAGACCACACTAGGCAGCTCTTAGCAAACCGTAAATACGGAAATTATTTTTACGGGCATCTTCAGCTGAAGTGCAATGAAGTACTCCTTCATGGGACTAGATTTGGTCATCAGGAAAGGCCAGCGTAAGGGGGGAATGCTTTGCTTCTCTGTGCTGAGAATCTAACACACACCATTTTGTGTGAAACAGTGCAGATGAGAAACAGATCGCTTGATTTACTTGTAGAATACAAGATATTTGACTTACAGTCAAATATTTGGTAAGATATAAAACAAAGATGTCTAAGATTCTAGCAGCCTTTTGAGGGGGGTGAAGGAGGACAAGAGGGCTTATATAATTAACGGTGAAATGCAGTTGAATAGAAAAGCTTAATTTTTGTTAAGCGTTGATGATAGCCTGTCTGGGCTTCACAGAAGATAAGTTACATGTTTATGCTTATCAGCAAACTGTGCCAGCACAAGTGTGTCATTTTGAGAGCTAAATTAGTTTAGTGATGGTTAGAATTAAAATGTGTTAATCAAGAGTGCCTTATACACTGCAGTGACCAGGATTTCTGATGGAGTTGTCCACAGAAAAGAGAGGAAACTAAATAAATGAAAATACATGAATTATAAATACTCGGGTATATTCAGTTCACACATATTTTATGGTTCTTCAATGTACTCCTTAAGATCAAAAAAAAAAAACCCAAACATTTCATGGCTAATGGAAGCACTTACGCTAATGGTAGTTGTCAAGTATCTCTAAATTATTTTATAAAATATAGAAGTCTTAAGGAGACATATTAAAATGTTGCTTTCTAATATTTTTTCAGTACAGATACCATAACGAGAAAATGAAATAAAATAGTAAGCTGTAAGTATTTCTAGCCATTTGGACTGCAAAGGGGCATTTCTAGCCATTTGGACTGCAAAGGGGCATTTCTAGCCATTTGGACTGCAAATAGTTAAATAATGTCAATCATTTTAATCAGGAATGGAGTTTGAAGGTGAAAAGAGCATGAGTCAGATTTTCAGGGACAGAGTATATAACTTGGCAATTACTTTTTCCCTTTTTTTTTTTTCTCCTTCCCTGCTGGAGAAGAGAAGAACGAAGATTTTTGTTTTGTGATTCTTTTATCTAAACTGTATGCTGTTCACCCAGAACTTGAAGTGGGTAAATGGAGAATTTTGCTGTTTATGAAGATTCATCTCTGACTTACAGCTTCCATGGTATGAAATTGTGGGCCGTCCCCCGCCCCCAGCATCCTGCTTATCAAACAGCAGCACGATTTGTTTAAAGTAATATCTCACAGGGTGAGGACTAGTTAGGGCTGCGATCCTGTTTTACTGCTTGCGGTGATAAATAGTATTTAGACTTCATTTGTGCTCATTTGGGGGGTCTGAATCACGCAAACCAATTAGAACTATTCAGGTCCTTTTCCCAGCCGAGTGCTAAAGCTGTGGTTGATCCTGAGTTGTTTAGTTTGTTGTAGGCCCTGTCATTTCCTTAAGAGACATCCTCTGGTTAGGAATCTCCTCAGCCTCTCAAAGCGGCTGGGTGTGCAATGTAAGAAGATTACTCTAAATTTGGCGGTGCATTTACAAAGAGAGTATGCTGAAGAGCACTTAGCATTTGTTGTTGCTTCCTTTAAAAGCGTGGATGGAGAAGTGGTTCTGGGCAGCCCGTGGTGCCTTGTCTGCACCAGAGCTGAGACGAAGTGGCCCTGGAGGCGGCCGCTTCCTGCCCTGGGGAGCTGCGGAGCCTCCATCCAAGCGCTGGAGCCGCCGTCTCCCCGCGCTGACGCTGCCTCCCGCGTCGTGCCGTGATACAGGGTGAGGGTCTGTGCCGGTGGTGGCGTGGTGAAGCACAGGAAAACCCAAACCCATCCGCTTCCCAAGCTCTCCACGGAAACACTGGCCCCAGTAAACCAGTACGGCCACTGGGAGGGATGAGCGGGATGTGCAACATCTGAAATGGCCTGAGTCTGCAGAGGGAAGGGACATCAAATTCTGCACAGATTCCCACGCCCCTCGTGTCCGCTGCTTAGCGAGTAACCATAGCACAAGCCAGCCGGCCCCGAGCTCCTCTTCTGGGCGGCTGAGGCTGCCTGAATCCTGCTCTTCTGACTGCACTGAGCTGAAATGCAGTTAGTGAAAACAGGTCAGTGGTGCACTTTAAAAACATACCGGCCAACCATCTTTGACCACACATCTGTATTTTCGCTGGAGTTAAAACAAACATCTTAAGAGAGCTAGCTGGGAAGATGTTAATGTGAATATAGATGAATGTTGTTATTTTAAGCTACCTGAGTGAAACAGTATTTTTTTTTCATACAGTGCTGACAGGCTCTCCATTTTATTCTCCTCAGGGAAGCAGCGCGAGCTCTGTTCTCTCTCATTTTGCCTCTTGGTGTTTTTCTGCTGGCAGATGTGTGCTACCTCAGCACTACGCAGGCCCAGTAACTCTCATGATTCTTCTTAAGCTTCAGTGAGATGTTATCCTGGTTTACTGGTTACCTGAAGTTTTCCTGTCCGGGTTAACAGATAAGGAGAGATCATGTAATATTTAAACGTTGGGATAGGTTCAGATATTTACCTCAAGAAATAGGAAATCAAATGTGAGCAATATTCAAGGTTACTTATTTGAATGTGGATTACTGAAATTTTTTTCAATTTATGTGGGGAAAAAATTGGAGTAATTAAAGTATGCAAGTAAAGTAAGAGTTCAAAATGTCAATCCAAAAAGCTAGTTTAGTTGTATTTGGAAGCAGACCCATGACATTCCCAACTTTTAGAGAGAAATAAGCTTAAAGAAGAAAAAAAAAAGTTACCAATTTCTTGAAATCTGTAACTTACTGAAATATCATATTTAAAACTCACTTATTCTCCCAGTGCTATGTAGGAGAACACTAAAACACATTGTATTCTAGAATAGCCAAAACAACTAAAAGAAGACAGAATAAAATTTATGCAACTATTAGAGAAATGGGCTGCAATCCATGTGTTTATATCTTCAGCTTCCTGGTGGACAATTTTGTGTGTGTGATCTCATTTTTATAGTTTGTCTGAAAACCATTTTTCTTGAATATCAGAGCTTTTTTAAAACTTTGCCATAATAGGATATGATTAGAGCAGGAGCTAACTTAATTTAACACCTCACATCTTGAATTTATTTTATGTAATATCAGTTCTTATATGTATTCATCATTTTACAGCAAATAAGATATTAATTTTCTGTGGTAATTTTATGACAGTTTTTTTTTCCTATGCCACTTCTTTTTCTCCTAGTTTAATAGAAACCACTTCTTATACTCCTTTGGTGTCAGTTGCATGACAACAGCTTTCAGGATGCTATTTGTGAAACCAGATTATTGAATTTTCTACCTAACAGCAGTAATTACAATATACTAGAGTTTGCAGATGTCTTTAGCAAGCTGTTTCCAAAAACACTTCTGGTGTTGCTGCAACTTCTGTGACTCACATGTTTTTAAATGTTGGTGGCATCTCCACCTCATGTTTTCAACTGTGCCTTAGATAAGGCATACTGAGCTATATCTTTTGTTTTCTTCATTTTCTTATTTGGTTTTGGTTTGTTGTTGGGTTTTCTTTAGTTTGTTTTGTTTTTGCTTTTCTTAATGATGTAGTGCAGTTGTGTGGCAGTTCCTCAGTTGCATTTGAGGAGTTAATTGAAACTTAGGGAAGGGCACAAAATCTTTGTCTGTGCCTCCCTTTCCCCAAGAGTTCTGGAAGGCAGTGGTAGTTACTAAAAGCCCTTGAGGGCTGTTTCAGCATCTGGGAATTACTGGGGAATGGGGCCACTCTGTTGATATCTCCTCTCACTCAGATCTACTCCTTGAGAGATTGCATGCTCAAATACATAGCTCAAGATTTCCCTTAGACAAGATCTCCCTAAGCAAGATCTGGCTGTGAAATAGCAGATACATGTTGGCTGAAAAGTATCCTACATTCTAATGCATAAAGGAAGTTCCAGGGAGATAATGTCCTTTGCCCCCGTCATCTTCAGACCTGAAAGGTATATCTGTTGCTGTATTATTAAACTGGCATATTTTTCTATTTCATTTTTTCTTTCTACTTTTAACTCTATTATGTTTTGATGAGTTACATATTTGTAATCCTTTCTGTCAGTATATATTGAGGAAATTCTCTTTTAATCTATGCCTTGCAGATAGACTCTCTCACCACTTGCCAGAGAGGGTAAACAGGGAAGTGTTTGATTCATTGATGTGGCACCTAACCAGTCCCCTTAGTTGAACCCTGGGACAAATAAGAAGGCTGTCTTGCTGTGAATTTAGTGCGGGCATCCGTTAAAGGTTTTAGACTATCGAGGTGCTGAATTCTGAATTGACACAAGGCTGAGTTAGCAGAGAGAGATGTCTGACTCTCATACAAAGAATTTATTTTTTTGCCTTCAAAAGACAAGAGCTACATAGAGTGATTTAAAGTCTATGGTCACTGCTTTCAATTTACTACTCCTCTTTTGAACCTATTACTTTTTGTGATATATATGTTGTAATATCTTTAAGAGAAGACGAAGTTTGCAAGAACTCATGGGAAGATGGCACTGCTAACTGTCAGAAACGAAAGTCCACCATAGGCCCTTCATAAACTATGCTCCTTCCAGCTCCTCCTCAGCACTAATGTAAAACTAGATAAGGGTCTGAACGTCAGCTGTCAGTGAAGTGAAATACTGTGCGTGATGAATGCTGCCTTCTTGGAATGGCCAAGGCTTCATGATGTCCCACGTGTGTCAGGCTTGAGTGTGACAAAGAAGCTGGTCCTATTCACTTAACTGGCTGAAAAACTGTTCGTGTTCAAAACATTTTCATTAACCTATTTGACACTATTTCTTTGGTGTCTTGGGAGGACTTTTAGGGGGACAAATACCATGTTGATGGTGGAAAAGGAGAAGTTGAATAAGTAACATGAAAATTAAAATATTTATGTTTTTCTTTTGATGATAGAAGTTTTGTAGTAACCTTGAATACTAAATATTGCTTCCAAACAGCTAAAAATCTTTTAGATCTGTCCTTCAACGTTACTCTCTTGCCTTTTTAATACTATATGGCACTTCACTGATATTTTTGTATATGTATGTTATATATCTTATGTTGGATGGTTTGTTGGTGCAATATATATACTGGTTCTGTATATTATGAGAAACATCTACTGTGATTCCCAGTTGTTAATATATTTTTCTTGCCCGCCCTATAGGACTGTCAAGTGTTAATATCCAGGGATTATCAAGAGCTGAAATTTAGCAATTAAGTTGTTCATCTCAATTCCACTTGGGCTGAATTGCTTAAAGAATGGGAGAAATTTAAAAAATTTCTACAGATAAATTTAAGGGAAATATATAAATATTTAAAGGTTCCTATAGTTATACCATGCAATAATCTAACAAACTGTTTGTACAGAAATAAACAGGCATATATACGCTAGCTCTCAAATCAAAGTCTGCCTAAATGCGTGCTTAGGAAACAATGCCTCTGGAGAAATAATTGGTAGCTTGTTAGATCACGCCAGAGAAGAGTCCTACACTTACTCTGTGAGCTTTTTATTAAATGGACTTGGTACATTACTATATCCAGACCTACTCAGATATCCAAAGCAACTGGTGAAACCCAAAAAGTAGGGATTCTAATTGTTAGATGTTGGAAAAGTTTTGAAAAGTAAAATTGTGATTTTTGTTGTTGTTGTTGTTTGAACAACCTCTTGCCCTGGCTAATGCGAAAGGGGAAGGAATCTGTTTCCGAACTTTGTGCTCCTTTATTCTCTGCAGCATTGGACATAAAAAGCGCTTTTTATATACTTTTGTTGCTATTCAGAAGTATGTTAAGATCACTTTTAGGATTTTTATAAAATGAATAGAATGATGAACCCATTGGGAGAAAGGAGGACATGATTAGATTAAAGGTGATAAAATATTTCCATCTTGCTTGAAAGAAAATGTGAAGGTTGAAAGAGTAGACGTTCTATGAATAATGCACTAATGTATTACTAGTACTATGTAATTGTATTACTAGTACTATGTAATGTGATACTGTGTAAAAATGTGCTTGACTTGACAGACATTACCCTGCTCTTTTTATGAGAGGTACAAGTATAAATAAATGGAAGGTCTTGTTTGCTGAATGTAGTAAACCAAATAGACAGTATTCACTAGAGTGTGCTGCACTCCGTACAATGCAATTGATTGACCTTTAAGGAAACTCTTTTCTAGTTTCCTCCTACTTTTGCTTTGTCATGAGCATCTTTGTTTACAGCCTTTGTCACATACACAACTTTTATTTATTTTTTTTTCCTCCTCTTTATTATAATAGAATCTCACCCTCATAGATATGCCCTTGTGGATAGAAGACATGAAAAAGCCTCCTTCTTTTGTAACAGATAATTTCAAATGAACCATTTACCTATGCAGTCTTTTCATAATTGTCACTTAACTTTTCTAATTTGTAAAGCTGTATTTTAAGTTTTACTTAAAATTTTACTTTCTAGTGTCTGTTTAGAGCCTGTGTATCTGTAGCAGATTATTATTAAAAGTTCTGTCTGATTCTGAGAAATGAAAGTTAATTTTTTCTGCATACAAAAAGAAAGATTATTAATTATTAGTAATATGATTATAACTGTGTTACTAATTATTACCAATAACCTTACATGTCTTACTAATAATGATCATCAGTGGCATTTTAGTTTAAAACACAAATACAACTGGCAGCCCAAATATGCCATTCATTCCTGAAAGGATGTTGTCAACCACAGAGTTTTAATGGGCTGTCTGTGGCCATGAGCTATAGCAGACCACATGGTTCCCAAGAAAATTTCACAAAAGAAATAGTCATTTTTTTCAAGAAGCCCCAAAGACTGGATTTATGCAATAGCTATTTCTCTTGGGAAGTTCCATGGGAACATCCTTTCTTTTATATTTCTCACTTCTCCTATGACTCCTTGGGCAGTGTCATGAGGAGAAGTGAGCTTCTGTTTCATAACATATAGTTTCATGGCATTTTTACTTGGCCAATGCCTTTACCATTTGAACTTAGGAGAGAAGATGCTAGTGGATTAGTAGAAGGTTTGAGAGGAAATTTCATGGAAGGAAAGTTTCTTTTTTTTTTTTTTTTTTTTTTT
>VZSV01000168.1:539279-592118 GCA_013398735.1 Nothocercus julius | reverse complement strand
AGCAAAAATTTAAATAATGTGTCTTCATAGCTACTTCTTCCAAGTTTAAAAAAAAAAAAAAAAATCCATTTACTTACCGTTCCAAGAACAATTTACTTTCATATTTCAAAGTTCTTCACCCTTAATCTAGTGAAAAGATGTGTGAATTTTATGATCTGGATAGTTTATTATTCTTCATAGTTCATGCATTAAGTTGTTTATATTCTGCTCTCACAATAGCTGCAGCAAAAATTTAAATAATGTGTCTTCATAGCTACATTCAATAAGCATCTTTAAATTTATTTAGTTCTGCTAAATACTGCAAAATAATGTACTTAGCGCTCTGTGGAAATATGTAAGCTGGAATCCTGAGATGTGAGCATGACACAAGCCATATGCCCAATGACTCAATACAGTTTTTGCAGGCTAATTTGAATTATTCAGCAATGTTTCTTTTTTTTATAGCCTTTCATGTCCCCTCGGTACCCTGGAGGTCCAAGGCCACCTTTAAGAATACCCAATCAGGTAAGAATGTGTCTCTAAAGCGCATTTGTGTTCCAGGGACGTGGGCAGTGTTGACAACAGGGGATATTCTCTTGTGGGCTCTAGCATATGTTTTTCTCTAACATACAGAGCTCACTTAGTTTCTTTCCACCCTATTTCATCTAACCATTAAGTGTGTATTTTCATACAGTGCATGATAGATATCCCATTCCACTCTTGGCTCATGCTTATGCCTAGTTGGTGCCTACACCTCAGACTTTGTTGGCCATTAAGCCTGTCTGCAGAGGGAGAATATTGCTGCCTTGTGCCTGGCTCTGCTAAGCTCAACCGACTGATGCTCGGTCCTCCGAGAAGGTGGTGTAAAGTCTGCATAGTTGCTATATTCTGTAAACTTTCCTAACCACATTGAGCAGTTAACTCTGAGAGTTATTTTACTGATTTCTACATAAAATACATCACTCCTTCCTATTCCTTCTTAGATGTGTAAAGTATTTTTGGTTCACAGTTACGGAGATCATTGGTGAGGTTCAGCTATCTTAAAGCACATGGGTGCCTCTTGCAGGCACTCTGAGGAGTTTGTGAAAGCATCAAATTCCCAGTTTCTCTCATCTCCATCAAAGGACACACATGCTTGTGTAACAAGAATGAGTAATGAGCTGCTGCTCGTCAGCAGAGACCTTTATTGGTCCATCTGTGAAAAGATGATTCTGGAAGCGGATAACATTTGTATTTTTAAGTTCTGAACTCCTTAAGTATAGATAGGGGAGGAGAAAGCAGTTGTCAGCAGATGAAAAGTTAGAGATAAGCAGACAGAAAAATATGAGCTGAACTCTGAAAAAGAAACTGGGTCATTTATAAAATTGGAAAAGGTTGATAGGATAGTGGTATCTATTTTTTTGTGTATGTGCAATTTAGCCTTTCAGAACTACCTTTTTTTTGTGGGCACTGCTTGATGAGGATACTCTTCTGCTACAACTTCAGTTGTGGCAATTTTTGTGTGTATGTGTGTATATACATGTATGCTATGACGCAGTGTTAGTAAACTAGTCTTGAGCACTGCACATTGCTGCCAGACAGTTGCAGTTTTATTATTTATTTTTAGTAGCTGGAAAATTCAGGTTTCAAGACTTTCAGTGTTCCTGTTGATGTTAAAGAGCAGGTTAAGTTATATACAGCATAGCTACTTTTGCAAAAGGGAAAAGGATAACTTAATTAATATTCCTGAAGTGATCATCAAGGGACAATATAAGAGTGCAATTTAATTAGTGCCTTAGTTAAATATTTGTTATAGGTATATTGTAACTCTGTACAAAATACCTTCCTCCTTTTTTTTTTTTTTTTTTTTTTTTTCTCTCTCTCTCACCTTTCAATAATATGTTTGCCAAAAATACACCAGCATTTTGCTTTCACTTGTTCTTTTATTTCTCTTTCTGCGTTTCTGAATTCTGTAAATACTGGCAGGTAAAACTGGATGTGGTGAATGCCATAAAAGCACTGCCAACCTGCAGTTTTAATTTCAAAAGCTATTTTTGTTTGAACATTACATTATTTCCAGTTTAGAGCTGTAGCATAATCTTAGTGAATTACAGCTCTTGTGATTCATTTACATTATGCTGCATTCATGAATTCCTGCTTTTGGCAATGCTGCCATACTGTAAGTTACAGTATATATGGGCCGTATGTGGAAGTAATAAACCATTGTAATGCAGCTTTAAGGTTGAAGCTTTGATTACATGAAAGTCAGTAAAAATCACAGTTAAAATTCCCATTGTAACTATAATTCTGTCTGTCAATACATTGCGGCAGGGACTGTATTTTGAGGAAAAGCAAGAAGAGTAACACAGAGCCTTGCCCCGCATGTGGGGATACATGCGCTGGGTGTAGGCTTGCGGGCAGGGACGGTCAGCAAGCGCTGGGTGACACCTTGGTGTGCCTGAGATGCCGCTTGTGCACGAATGTCTCATCCTGCCGGAGCCTCTGCTCTGGGCACTGCGTTGTGCTATGCAGATACTCACCCAGATTTCCTGAAAAGTGGCAGGGTGGGTTGGAAAGGAGCTGCAGGCCCTTGTGTAACTATCCATGCTGGAGTTACTGCCTGGGTTGTGTGCTCAGCAGCTCCATCCTCCTCTTCCTTATTTGCCACCTGACATCTCTGACAGAACTGACCAGTTCTGCTTAGCTAAGTTTTGACATTTCTCTGTGTAATTCACATGTTCTTTCATACCATCCAGACTTTTGAGTTGCTGAAGTAAGTGTAAAGCTCTGATTTGAATGATGTAACCTCAGATTATGTATATTCCATAAGCCTTAAAACAGAGTCCCTTTTGATTAGGTGTTAAATGAGGTAACAATATGTAGCTTAGTTTTGAATTTCATACCTCTTGTGAAAATAAACCTTAAAATATATGCAGGTAAGTTCCCCTTTGAGGCTGTCCCTGACTACCTCAGTGTTTCCAAGTCAAGAATACCTGCAGCTTTCCCTCAGTAAGCGACACCTATATTGCCTGAGTAAATCCCTTTCATCATATCAGATTTCCTTGCTGCAGATAATTTTTTCCTGAAAATACACTGCTGTTTTGAAATATTAAATAGCACTTTGTGGGCCGATCACAAAGATCTACAAGCAAAGATCTATTTATAACATTTTCCTAGCTGACTAAACCTTAGGTAAGAGGCTAGAGAAATTAGCCTTAAACCTAAACCATTTACTGTAAACCCAATGGGCAGATAAAAATTTGAGGAGTTAAAATAATAGGTTTGCTTTGGACCAGAGGTGATACAACAACACAGTGTATCTCCATGCTTGAAGGCAGGATTTAGGAGTGAGCTTTGCGACTCCTCCATCTTCTGTAGATGGATAAATGGCTTATCTTGGTGTTACTGCCCTTACAACAGCAAAGCAGAGTGGAAGGTAAAATATCCGCCACATCACAGCCCTGCTGTGCCCTCCCCTCCGCGTGCTGCGCCGTTGGCTCAGCTGTGGCTTGCGCCTAGGAAAGGTCACGGCCTCCACATTCTGGCCCCTTAAAGAAAGGTGCTAGAGTAATGGTTAAGAGGGAAAACTCAGTGAAAAATTAAGCTTAGGATAAATTGCCGGGTAACTGCAAAATAGGTAGTGTTTGGGAGTTAGAAAATAGTAAGGTAAAGTGAAGGAAGAACTGGGGGGAGAGAGAGAGAAAAAAAAAAATTAGGCAAGGAACATTACTGGAAATTTATTTATCCCTAATTCCATGCAAGCCATGCAAGTTTGTGTGTGCAAAACCATAATCAGAACCTAGTTAGAACATTTAGAAGAGCTAACTCTTCTAAGAGTTAGCTAACATTTAGAAGAGCTAACTCTTACATATTACTCTTCACTTAGAAGAATCATCTCAGAATTAAAAACAAAATAAGTATATTTGATTCTAACATAAGTTACAGTGGATTTACTCCTTTTAAAAGAACCTTCTATGTCTGCAGGCACTTGGAGGTGTCCCAGGAAGTCAGCCATTATTGCCTAGTGGGATGGACCCAACGCGGCAGCAAGGTAAAGTACATCTATAGAATAATTATATTGAAAGCTCAAAAGTACCATGATCTCAGACTTTAGTCTTTCTGTGTTTAAAAGTTTGCTGCAGTTTTTTAAGCTCTTTGTTGAACTAAGAAAGAGTGGTTTGTTAAAGCTTTTTACGAAGATGCTTCTATATTATGTGGTTGTTCAGCATATTTAATTTTTGTTTCAGGGCATCCAAACATGGGTGGGCCAATGCAGAGAATGACTCCTCCAAGAGGAATGGTTCCTTTAGGACCACAGGTACCTTCCACAGATACATATCTGTCTGTTTTGACAGGATCTATCACTATAGTGTTTTTGGATTTGAAGACTGAGTGTGCTAGAAACTGCTTGTCTAATTCCATTTTAAAATAAATGTTATCTCTTTTAAAAAAGTTAATTCTTAGTTGCAGTTCTGTAGAATCTCAAATTCAAAAAAAAATCGTTTATTTTAATTAACAATTAAAATTATAAGTTGCTTACTTCAGAAAAGTTACATTTGTGCCACAGCGTGTGTATGTTGTAATCAAAAGCTAAAATTTGTAAAGGAGCACAAGGACTGAGGAGATGTTTCCTTATCCTCCCAGTCTAATTAATGTAACTGTTCATGAGGGAAAAAATCCATCTCGTAATACAACTAAATTAGTCAAATTCCTTGTAGCAAAAAAATCCCCCAGAATTCCTGCAAAGGTTTTTCCTCATCTGCTGGAATTCTGGTGACTGCCAGAGATCTTTTGCTGTAAAATTTAAAGTTCATGCTGCCATTTCTCCTCATCAATCATAAGCATAGCTCTGTTTTCAAGGAGTGAAGCAACCTTGAATTGCACTAGTGCTGACCTGTCTGTAGTTGTATATGTGTTTTTTTTGTTTTTTTTTTGAAAGTGTAAAAATATCAATGGATATATCAGTGTTACAGTTTAATAATAAAAAAATAAATTAATACTGATGTATACCTGAAAAATGAATCCAAAAGATTTGTTTTTGTTAATTCTCTCAGTGAAATACTACTTTGGTGGTGTTTTTACAGGTCTTGTTGGTATTTTGTTCTCCAGTGTCCTCTTTGTGTCCACATTTAAGTTTTTACTTCCCCATTTCAGATAATTTCTCTAGTGACTTCTCTGTTCCTTGGAATAGCAACTGAATTTTAAATGATTAAATAGATTTGCCTTTATATCTGTTCATAACTGCCTTTACAGTTTTGGGTCTTCTTGATAGAAACTAATTGTGCAGTTCCACACAACATCTGTTGTGTGACCAACAAACTGTTATTAAATACATTTGTTAGTTTTTCTGTAGGATTGAAGTATATTTACCACTTGCCTTTTGGAGGTAGAAAGCAAAGCTTTGCAATGCTGCCATATGAGATTGAGCTGATATTTTATGCAGCACCATTAGTCACACAGCAGGCAAATCTCATGCCAGTTTTTACAAGGATGGTTTTTCCATTTTTGCCGTCTCTTAAAATCCTAGGGGTTTTTTGTAAGATTTTTTTTTTCTTCTGCTGAACAGCATCTTAAAATGGGGAAAAATACAGCCAATCTACTACACATTTAAGTTCCCAAATTAATCTTTTCCGCAGATGAAAAACCATCTATCCCTGTACCTTGCTGCTAGGAACTTCTCTGAAAGCTATTGAAAAGAAAAACCCACCAAAGTGAAAGAAAAAAGAAAAACCTACCAAAGATTTTTCACACTTATTTTCAGGTCTTTGTTAGTAGATGTTAAGTGGGAAGCCCTGCTCCCTTACTGCCTAAGCAGGAAAAAAAAAAAGGGAAACTCTTAATATGTGGATACAGAAAGGATAAAGGATTATGTGAAATGCAGCATGTATTTGTTTTCTTCCCAGCAAACATACCAGTAGGAACTTTTTAATGCCCATATGATGGGTCTGTACTATACGCTTACAGCAATAAAAATCAGGACAGTAAACAATTTCTTTCATTATAAAGCCATACCTTACATAGTGTGACTGAAGTCTCCCCAAAACAGAAGAATTACCTCTTTTTTTCTTCTTTTTTTTTTTTCTTTTGGCTAAGGTTTCTCAAACTAAGCAACATGAAGCAAAAAAAAAAGCAATATAGTCATATAGTCATAAATGAGTCTGTCAAAACTTCCAAAGGATGTGGTTCAGGATTTTTCAAGCAGCAGTTATGCGAGCTGAACAGGCTGCTGCCTCAGATCTGTGCCTGGCTATTGATTCCCCATCTCTCATATTAGGTGGTGAACTAATGTATTATAGTCAAAAATAACTGGGTTATCTTAAATATTTAAAAAATAAATATTGATTGATCTGGCTTATTTTGGCCACCAGATTTTAGGTGGCAGTATGATAAACAACTCAACCACGAGATAAACAGTGGCGATGGTGATTACAAGTGAAAAACAAGTAAAGTACAAGTAAAAATTAAGGCAATAACCTGTGCAGGGAGCCTAGCTGCAGCTGTGTTTCAATGATCATAATGAAAATGCTCTTGCTTTAGGAGCAAGAAGCTTTTCCAGCCCTGCAGGATTCAGTAAAGAACTTTAACCCAAGTCTGCACAAATGAACTAAAATTGAGAGGAGATATCTGACAGACCAAATAAGGAGAATAGTTTAGCCCTCCAAAACAAGATGAAAAAAAGGAGGGGGGGAAAAAAAGTCTACTACTTTGTTACAATAAGTCTGTGAGTCTGTGTCCTCTTCCAGATCCAGTTGTGCCCAGCTGCTTTTTGCTATCCACAGCTAACCGCCTTGCAGTTATAACCTAGGAGTTGTTAGTGTGAGCATCCTCTAATCCACGTAAGGCAAAATTATCTAGGATAACTCAGGTTAAGTGCTTTGAGCTAATCTGACTTCATCAATCAGCTTGCTGGCAGTACAAGAAAAGGCAAAAATGAGTAGTGGTTGATGGCCAGCAACGGTTGACTAATGTGATCTTCAGGTGACACTCTTGGATTTGGCAGAGGACATCTGTTTGCAGCCTTTGCACTTATTTTTGCAAACAAGCTAACTATGAGACATGTTGGGGCCTGTCTAATAAGGAAGTAGAACCTCGTCCCATGGTTCTGGATCAGCTTGACCTGGATCTAGGTAAACATTATGGCTTGTATCACTTGATGTGTATGCAGCACCAGGCCAAAGCTCATGATCCCATTGCTCCCAGAGGTTCATGGCTTCATGTTAACAGGTACTTGTGAATCTCACCAGTGGAGAGAAAACCCCTAGATCTGAGTCATATAGTTTATGTAGTTGATAGTTTGGATATATAGTTTGTAGGATAACTATTTTTGTTATTGAAAAACTGCAGCAGTGGCTTAGGACTTTTTAAGTAAATGATTTTCTTGCCTTCTTTCCAAATGCTCAGCTGTTCATTTTAGAGCACATGCATTCTCTAAAGGAATTATTCCTTTGACACATCAGAAAAAATATAGCAGGACTAATACAAATTACAGTATGAATTAATGTTGTGAGACGAGGCAGATTATTCAGCTTGCTTTCATTTAAATTAAAAAAAGATAAAATAGTAAAATTGCTAGGCTTTTCTCATAAAATCATCAAAGCATGAACTCTGTTTAGAGCTTGGGCAATTCATTTATTGGCGTTGTAGGGCATTCAATACCATATTCAATAATTTTCATAGTAGTTACCTTCAAGTGATGAGGATAGATTCATTAGAAGTGATACGTAGTAGTTATTTTGTATGTTATAAAAGTGATGTCATATATTGTAATTTCATAGAACCATTTATTGATGCCCCATTTATTAATAGAATCTAATTAAAAATATTTTAAATTATTTAAATTCCATAATGTTGAAATCTCAGAAAAGTCCACATTTCTGATTTTGAATGAGCTTCCCTGATATCAAAGTTGAATACATATAAAACCTGCCCCACAGTGGCCATTGATTTGACCTTTGCATATGTAAGTAATTCCTCTTGAAATAAAAGACTCTTAAGGTATTCTTAGCATGTTACTATTGTTTGAGTAGAACATATAATTCTTTTTCCTTGGGGATAACAATATTACTTTTTTAAGTCAAGAATGGAAACACCTGAAACAATGAATTACATTGGCCTATCCATTCAGCAGTTATGTAGGGATATCATTAACCTGCTGTCCTTTCTTTCCCCCCTCCTCTTTGGTTTTGTTTTTTTGTTTTGTGGTAGTCTGACCCTTGGTTATCATTGCAGAACTATGGAGGTGCAATGAGACCCCCACTGAATGCTTTAGGTGGCCCGGGAATGCCTGGAATGAACATGTAAGCACAACAATAAACTCTTTTAATCTTTAGAAAATTCATTATTTCATTGTAGAAGTAATACTTGTGATGTGTAAGACAAGGGAGGACATGTTTTGGGTAGTAGCATGTTTTTTTGCTAATAACTGCAATTAAAAAGAGGTAAACCTACAGCAGTTCTGTTCTTCTGCATGCATTTCTTACAGGCTCCTTTGCTTTCCTTACAAGTTCGTACAAATACTGAGGTTCTTCTACAAGTCAAAGTTCAAATACTGGGAATATTTTAAAGCTGTAGTCACCAATATTCACTTGTATATATTCTTTTAAATGGTGCTGTTTACATTTATTCTCGTGATTTGCTGATCAGATATATTGCAATGAGTGGTATGCTTCCTTTTGTGCAAGATTATTTGTCACTGAAGTATATTATTGTTTTTTCTCCTGTAGGCAACCCAACCTTTCTAAGCACGTAGAAAATTTCAGATGTCAAGTTACCATATCTAAAGTAGACTAGATTTAAGCTCAGGGTTTTAGTGTAACAAATGTCCCAAAATGAGAAACTTTCTGCGTGTCTTTTTTAAATCCTTCCATGGCTCAAAGGTGTTTCTATGATTAGCAAGCCTTGGGGGGGAAAAAAAAGTCAGGATATTCTTATATCTTGGCCCTACCTCCATGTTAATTACTTCTGTGTTTCTTAACCAGCATTTTGCAACTGCTGGTTAGATAACAGAAAGCAGTGTGACAGGTAGAGGAGGGTAGTAAAATGCTAAAATTTTATTACAGTCTAAAGCAGAGAACACTTTTGTTTTACTCCTTTTATTTTGTTAAGAATGAGTTTGCAGCCAGGTTTTATACAAGCTTGTTTTTCTGGGAAATATAAGCAATAGGTGATAATTTTCTTTTCAAATAAAGAGACACCAACCTGAAGCAGTTAGAGGTATTGAGTTAGATAATACTTTCAGAGAAAAAAAAATTTAATCCAGCATATCCTTAATTTCTTCTGATTTCCAGACATACCTTGAATTCTTGAAGCAAATAAAATAAGATCTAAAGTTGGGTGTTACTCTATCATAGACATCATATATTGGACTCAAGACAATTCTAGGAATCTTCCCAAGGGTAGGCATTTCTTCTTTTAAATAAAATTGATGTAGAGAACATATTTAGATATCTGAAATTCAGTGCAAGTATAATATAAGCAGTACATAGATTTCCTTAGGAGGAGATATAATGATAAGAAAACAACCTTCTAAAATAATGTGTTCTGGATTCAGGATAGGTAAGATATTTTGAGGACATTTATCCACCGAAGTGAGAATTTACATAAAAAAGATAAGCAAACAGCTTTCTGGATATATATTTATATATATATTAAAAAAAAAAAAAAAAAAAAAGAAAAAGGAAAAAAAAAAGCTGCTCATCTCCCAGAAAGCAGAGAAGAATATGCTTATGGGTTGGAATAGTAATATTTCCACATTGCAGCCTTAGATGAGCACATTTCCCCTGGGCTTAGTAAACATACATGGATGGTGTTTTGTTTTTTTTTTTTTCTTTTTTACTTCAGTGATGTGGGAAGTGCATTTTCCTTTGGACTTCTGTGTTTCACTGAAGCGGATGCTCTGAACTGCAGCCTCTTGCTTGGGGAATTCATGGACTTTGATACAGAGTATGAGCTCTTCTAGAGAGCTGCATGATGGAAAACAGTAATTATCGAGTAGTTGACCAGAGCTGTCTGCATGTCTGTCAGGCATATGCTGCGCTCCTTTACCTTTCTTACAAGCTCATCTTTACTCTAGTTCAGCTGCAAGCAGGAACACGAAGCTGGTTCTGAACAAGGCTTCACACTGTCCTGTGCCATATAATGCGCTTTAGACACTGAACTAGTACAAGAGCTCTGTGCCGTAGTGTGTGCGGAGCTGTGTTATGTGCCCTGTCACATATGTTTTCGGAACATTTTTTTACTATCAAAATGATTATATTCTCCTTTTGATGAGTATATGCCACTCTATATACCTGAGGGAAAAAAAAAAAAAAGGTTTAATGGTGGTTTGGCAGCACAAGCCTTTTTCTTTTTAAACATCACCTTGTCTTCTTTCTTTAAGTTAGTGCTGTCAATTTTGCATGAAATCTGACAGTAGTGAGTTCTCCCACTATGAAATCTTGTTCAAAACTTGATGTCTGGGCAGTTCTGACTTTCAGAATGAGTCAGGGTGCACCTCAGAAAAGGCATGGGCAGTAGGAACAAATGGGCCCAAATGTATTAGAATTCATTCTTTGTAATATCCATTACAATTTATGTAATGCACAATACTAAGAAATAGCAATTTATGTACTGTACTTACATTCCTATGGAAGATGATGAAATTCCCTCTTGCATATATTATATATCGTACATATTAATTTACATATGTCTTCACATAGATATTTTTCTTATTACATTTTCCTGTGTTGTACTCAATGATTTTGGATTTCTGTAAAATATAAAAATATGTATGCTCTACAAAACCAGTTGCCATTTTAAAATCCTGCCTTTTCTCCTGGGAAGGCTCACAAGGAAGCAGTTTTGTTTAAGAGGAACATATCTGCCAAATATCATTTTACATTTTGCTGGATGAAAAAGTGTGCTCTATTGTCAAAAATGGCTACAAGCAGCCAGGGAGCTCATAGGGAGCTCATAGGCAGGTTTTCCAGTCTCAGAGCACATACTCCTTAAATGTGTCATTGATTGGAGGAAAAAAAAAAAACTTGTTCCATCCTAGCTAATATATATCAACTCTTTTAAACAATGATTGGTTACATATCCTGTGTCTTTTTTAAAATAACTTTATTTTAGCTCTAAGATTTTAAGCTGAACTTTGGTGTAGCAGTTGTTGGTAAGATGTTATTTCTTCGTGGAAAATGCCCTCTTTGGGAACAAAACAGTAAATTTCAGGGAGCTGTGTTAAATTTCACTGGCACTTTTTAATGGCCTGTGTGACCTGCAGTGCTGTATAAAGCACTAAGAATATCTCACTCATGCCTGGAAAGAAAGAAGAAAAAGAAAATTCACTATATTTTGACTTCAGTTCACAAACTTGTGTCTGGATGTTTAATTTCCTGATAGAATATTTTTGCCTGTTAGGAAGCTGAAATATGTTATTTTATTTTTTCCAAATACTGGGATTAACAGTACAGGACTTACTGAAAGGGTGGAATGCAGCTGTAATTAGTTGTAGCAGTGGATCCTCTGCAAATTACGCTATTTTGGAATTGATGTGTTCATAGTAATGTTTTATGACTCTGTTGATGCATCCAAAACAAACATTTAATAGAAGGGAAAAACACTCCTTGCATGGCTTTGGAGGAAAAAAAAAGAAAAAAAAAAAAAAAAATGGATAGTGCTTTTTTTGTGTGTGTGTGCTTTAAAAGCCAACAACATTCAGCTCTATATAAACCATATGGCTTTCAAGCAGAATCTGCTGCAGAGTTTTCTAAGTCTATACTTAGAGCTGCCCATGACTTCCAGTAAATTTGCAAATTCCAACAGCTTTTTTGCTGAAGGGTGAGCTTCCTCTTAGGAGAGTCTGCAGTGCAGCCTGCAGGAAAAAGCAGGCTTGACGCCAGCGCAGCTCTAACCACAGCTTGCATGCTTACCAGAAGCACCATGAAGCTGACAGGAATTCGGGTTGCAGTCTCCTCATGGACCCTGTCTGCATTTTGATGTTGCAGTGGCTCAGCTTGGGTATCTGAGTTAGCTTTCTCATATCTCTGTACTTCCCAGTAAGCTGCCTCACAGTCATAGCGTTATCTGCCTTGATGCTTTTTACCAGGTAGGTTTGTAATACTTAATATCACACAGACAGCTGCAGAATTTGGGGACGAAAACAAGCTTCGAGTATTTTTATGTATATTCTTGATTTCCCAGAAGAAAGAGCTGATAGGTCAAATATTGTACAGGACAGAAAAAAAAAAAAAAAAAATCAAATATCTCACCTTTAATTTCTAGTGGCAGAGAAATTGCTGAGTTTTTGTCCTGAGCGTCATGTGCGCAAAAATTACTTGCGCGTGGTATTTTTTTGCATGAGTCTGAGTGCCTTTCCCTGCTTTATCTACCCTTCTCCTGCACCTGGGTAAGGCAGCTGCCACCCACTTTTCAAATCCTTCATGGAGATATCTTCCAACAAGAGCGTATCCCATAGAGAGCTATAGAAATTATAGGTTTTTGGCTTTCATGGAAGAACTATTTAAGCTGCCAAGGAACAGGTTTGGGGTTCACTCAAGAATGTTTGCCTTTTCCAGCAGGGCGAGAGTTTTAGCAAGAAGACCCTTTCCCACATTTCTGTCTTTCCAACCTTCCACAAATAATTTAGCAGCATAAATGAAATGCTTCATTGAATTTTCACTTTATTTCTTTCAGTTGATTGTTTTAGCCAACTTCTTTGTAGTTTTATCAATAACATAATGAAAGATAAGAAAGATTCAATATTAAATCCCTACGGCAACATACCCACATAGTAGTTTTTAGTTTCCCAAAACTCTGTATAGGAAGCTGCCTGGAGTCTTTAATAAAGTCTGCTTTTCTCCTAGTATTTAAATTACTCTACCATGCTGGGGATACAGTGGTCAGTAATGTAGCTTTGCTAAAGTCAGTAAGGCCAAAATCCCATTTTAAGAGCAAAAATTTTGTCATCTGCTCTGCCTTTACATTGTCAAGGCCTTCAAAAAGTGATTTCATCCTATTTATAAATAGCTAGGAATGCCTAATGCTACCAGGATTAATTATAGTTATTCATATGTTATGACTATGAACACTGAGATTTTTACCTTCCATATGGTTTAGTTGCCTCAAGACTGTTAAAAGAAGCAGCCCAGCCACCAAACTATTCTACTGAGCTCAGTTAAAACTGCGAAAGCTGAGATAACAGCCGGAGTTGTGGGAAAAGCAGCACTCTGTCAGGAAACGAGTTTTTCCTTTTCCCTTTTCTCCATTCTGCTTTTAGGATCTGACTGATGTTTAGTCTGAGTTGGCTTTATCAAAGGCTTATTTTGCCTGTTCTTCTCCTGTCCCTGCTGCTAGGACACTGCTACTTAATCAAAAAGATCCCCTTTGGGCCAGGTGGAACCGAAGGAGGCCAGGCAGGTTTGAAAGCTCCGTCTTGCCAGGTGTACGACCAGTGTCACAGGGCTGTGATTTCTGTGGAGATAATGTAGCTCTAGACAAGCAGCAAACTACAGCAAACCTAGCTGCCTATCTCAGTGTCAGAAACTGTGTATAAAAAGGCACGTTTTCAATTTTTAATGTATAAAATATGTAAACATATATAATTGCTATGCTCCTTAGGTACAGATTGTAGCAACATGTTTTCTACTGTGAATGGCTTGTTTTTCTAAAAATTGTTTACATCAAAACATTTACAAGGAACTAGCGTTACCTTTACTAATAAAACCTTTTTCCTACCACAGGTGTGTTAGATCTATAATCAATAAATGTTTTTTACAGTCCTTCAGGAAGATATTTTAATTCCATAAGCAAGAGTACAGTTCCTATGACTGCATTTGCATTTAGTACCTTTCTGCTTTGATCCATACACGTTTGCAAAACATGTGATATTTTCTCCAAATGTTTTAATAAGTGCAAAGAAAAACACTCCTCAAGAGAAAAAATTTAGAACTTGTTTTTTCACGCTGTTTAAACCTCCTGTGCCACAATGAAATGTCACGTTTGTAGAACATGGAATTAAGTTCTCCCTGGACAAGAGGAAAACACAATAGGAGACAAATTTGCAATGGCTTTCAAGTCACTCTATAGAGAACATGATAAGAGAAGGTCTGATGCTTCCTAAACCTTCAAGTGCTCTGAGACAAATGCCAAACTGTCCCCTACAGACTCTGCAGACCTTTGGTTTGATCCCCTACAGACTCTGCAGACCTTTGGTTTGATCTAATACACTCCTAGCAGATAGTGTCCTGAAAATACAGAAGTCTACAGAATGAGTGAGGATCTGAGATGTCTTAAATATAAATGGCAGGGTTGTAAAAATAAATGCAATGTCTTTAATCGTCTTATAAACTGTTAAATGAAGAAACTAGTGCAACAACGATAATTTTGCCATAATATTATGACTTGTGTAGTTACACTTTATGATCACATTTTATTGCAATTAAAAAAAAATAAAAAAGCTATCTCCTAACTTGCTTTGGGAACAGATTACTTTGAAGCATTTGCTTCCTCAGAATTTGTCAAAATTGGCAGGGGAGTTGTCTGTCCTGTTTTGTTTTGTTTTTTTAATTAAGCTCTCATCTTTTCTTACAGGGGCCCGGGGGGTGGTAGGCCTTGGCCAAACCCAACCAATGCCAATTCTGTAAGTAAATATTTAAATATATTAGATACCAACTCATATTAAAGGAATTATCTCTCATCTATGTACCAAACCACCACCACCACCAAAAAAAAAAACTCCAGTTTGCTCAAGAAATAAACAAATAGCATAGGTGCACTAAGGATCACATTTTAACAGAAAATGCATTGACCAGTCTTTTCATACTTATTCAGCTCTGTCATTCCTTTGCATCTCTACAACATTTCCAAACTTCCTTAACAAAGAAGTCATCCTGGATTATGTTTAATATTTATTTTTGCTTCCTTTAGTGTAAGGGAAAAAAGTTAGGTCAATGGTATCTGACCAGTCAACTCTACAGAAATCACAGCTTGCAAAGATATTCCCTAATGTGTGCTCACATATTTTGCATGGACCACATCACATTTGTTCTTGTTAAGTAGGAAGCGTGGAATCATAAAGCAAATCCTTGTCAGACATCAGACATTTAGATATGCTTTTGGTAAAAATCAGTGCACTCTCTTGATTATGTTCCAATAGCTACAAAATGAGATTGTTTAATAGCAGCTTAAAGAAAGAAGCAGTTCGTAAAGCATATCACATGGACAGCATTGACTGCTTTTTCTTTAGAAAGCCCAAAGGTAAAGTTTTCATTTTACTTCAGTGGACATATATGATTAGTATTAAAATGTGTCCCTTTCTGGCATTTACAGTTGGATAAGATGGATCTGCCTTGCCAGAGGGTATAGGCCCTTTTTGTTGTTCTCGGTTTTGATTTTTTTTTCCTACTGAATTCTATTTAGGAAAAAAAAAAATGCTGAAAATCTTCCTCTTCCTTTTTTTCTTTGCTTTCTTTTCTAATCTGCTAAAATGGACAGATACTAGCATATTTTTTAACTGATACTTGGAATGTTTTCATTCTTTGAAGTTAATTGAGAAGTCCAGTACTAGATACCTTCGTAAAAATTAGTTGTCTGATAGATTGTCTACAGTCTTGTAAGATGATTTTCAACAAAATAGTTTTGTCGTCTCTTAATTCAGTTTCTAAATTCTTTCCCTGTCCTACTATAATGCTATTGCTCCCTGCCCCTCCAGAGAGAATCTTCACAAAGATTACTGCATAAAGAAGAAAACTGGATTATTCACAGGCAACTGGATTTTGCCAAATATCCTCTGTAACAAATGCCACAATTGAATTTGAAATGAAATTAGGACATTGCCCTTTTGTAAAAAGACAGAACAGTGCAAAGAGATTAAAAAAAAAAATCTTCTTGCTGAAAGAATAGAGTGATTTTAGATTTTAATAAAGGTTCAGTACGTACAGGAACAAGCAAATTTAGTTTCTGTTCCAGGTGCCTTTGAAGTCCAGTGAGTAAAATGCAAGCATGCGCTGCTGAAAAGTTAACACTTTATAAAGCATGTTACCGTAATAATCTTTCTGCCAATAAATGTAGATATGAATTCCATCTCAGTGCTGAAGAAATTACTCTTTTGTTTCTGTTTATATTACAGATACCTTATTCTTCAGCATCTCCTGGGAACTATGTAGTAAGTACACTTGTATGTGTTTGGTCATTAGAATAGATGTTACGTTTTACTTAAGCAAAGAAATGGTTGTTGAGATGTTAAGAAGAACCTTCGTGTATGGGCTGAGAACTGAACATCTGATCTGCAGTTACTTGTTTTGTCCGCCACTGATGGTGCATATGTTGATGTTCATTACTAGAATAATTGTCAGTCAGATCAAAGTTGCTCTAAGTGCAGTATTTTATTTCAGCGTGTATTTCTTTAACCAATGCAATATCTTGTATCCAATAATAAAGGATGAAACTCCAAAGCTTTTTGGTGATATAATACTGTATGCATATCTGAACTTCTTCAGGAAAAGTATTTGAAAAAATAGAAGATTTTCTGTCACTAAGGATATATAAAAGAGTCCCCATACCAACATTTTAAGAGATATTTTTGTTCTTTTTTCAAACAACTACCTTCTGGAGACATGAAAACTCCTTTTTTCTTCATGGTCTTTATTTCACAGTCATTGTCTTAGTATATTACAGATTACTTGATATCGTCATATTTTCGCAGTATCTACTATAGAATGAAATAGTTTAAACTTCAGAATAGTATCCCGCACTGATTTCTCATTCAGAAGAGCGCAGTGTGCTAATAGTCTCTCTGAAATCTCAGAAACCCATTTTACGTATCAACAAAATGCTTTCTGTTGGATTACATACTTGTGGGTTTTTTTGTGTATCCCAGGAGATTAAGTTTTGTTTCTTCTTTCAGCATTTTTTAGTGGTTTTTATTCTTGTACTTGGGTTATTTGTATTTCTGATGTATTCTTTCTGAGGAATATTGTTTCATGTTTGTATCACATGTTTAGTACTGGAGTCAAGATGTAATGGGAGACAATTTTATCTTCCCCTCTGAAAACACTTGACATTTGTCATCTTTGTTTGCTAGTTGTTAGGTTCCAAACTCCTGTTTCTGGGTCAGGTTGTAGTAGGCTCTTCTGTTGATATTTCATGTTTTAGCACCTGGAGATTAGAAAACTGCACTGTAAGGTTTAAATCAGCATAAGAAGGATGAAGCGAGAACGTAAAGCTAGACCAGGATGTGGAAGTAGTAGGCTTTTCACGAGGAGGGCAGTATACCAGTGGTGTCTGGCTACTTCCAGTTTTCTTTTAGTCTACGTTAGAGAGGTGATCCTGTACTAGCCAGTGCTGAGTAGAGATAAAGTTTTGAAGAATGTCTTTTCTTATTTAAAAAGATTTTTTTTTTTTTCCAGTCTCTTGTTCAGACTAATAGCTGCTAAACGGGTTGGATTTCGCATAAGTTTCCATAGTTCTAGAAATTATTTGCTGCATCTTTAGTGGAAACAGTCTAAATCTGCTGATCTTCAAGCCAGTTATTTAAGCACTTTGAAAAGGTCTTCCTACTGAGAGAAGAATATTCTTTGTTGGCTTTGCCACAGACATTAGTGATCAGTTATTACTGCATATTTTGAAGATATTTCTTGGAATGGTTGACTTTTTTTTTTTTTTTTTTTTTTTTTTGAGAAGTATTAAGGCCTGAGAAATTAGAAAAAGCCACTATAGAAACTTATTTTAAAGAAGCAAATCTAAGTAAAGTGTGCTGTAGTGCAGGATTGTCTTGGTTTTATTTACATCAAGCCAAAAGGCAGCAAGGATAAATGAATATAACAAAAAGGGCATTGCCATATTTGAACACAGAGGTAGAGGAGGCAGAGTATGAGAAAAGAGGTAATTTTACCTTTTCCAGGGACAATGATGAGCCTGATACTGGAAAGCTGCATCTGACTGAAACTTTGCAAGGCAGTTAAAATATATCCAACTACGCAAAAGAGGCACACAAAAGATTCAAATTCCAAAGAAAATGCCCGAGCTTCTGCACATATGAGCTCTATGAGCGACAGCTCCACAGGAGGAGAGAGGGGAGCATTTCTGTCTAATTTCTTATCCCTCCTCTTCTGATGAAGTTTCCCACTCCAGCAGATCTGCTTGTGGATATGTGTGGACAAGTGACCTTCGTCATTCCAAAAAGCTGACGCTGACATAAGCAGTTGCAGAACTGGCTCTGTGCTGCGTGAATTCCTTCAATGGCTCCAGGTTAGGGGACATTCACAGAGGCCACTCCAAGCAGAGCCGAGGGCCTTTAGCAGAGCATCGGGGTTGGAGCAAACTGCTCTTGCCAACAGAGGTGCTTGCACAGCACGCAGCTTGTGTGCCCTCTCACAGGGAGGTGATGAGGCCTAAAATAGTCACCACTTTTGGTGGAAATGGAAGACAGGCAAACATGCCTTGCAAACTGTTAAATAAGCAAAATCAAGGGGCACTGACTTCCAACAGCGGGAGCAAGAGCAAGGGCTTGGGGGCACGCTGTGCACTAGGCAGCTCTAGGAGGAGCTTTGAGACAATGGATTTGTGACGTTGAGCTACGTGCTTAGAAGGTTTAATATGATCAGTTTGTCAAAGAGGTTTTTGAGAAACTAATTGCCTATAAATACATTCTCAGGGAAAATAAACTTGATACCAAGAGGCTTAGTAAAGCTAATATAAATTAAAAATTAGATGCAAATATTAATAATGTGGATAATTAGTCCTTGCAAGAAATCACCAGTTAATGTTTTGACATCTCTTGATAACTTTCTGGAAAATATATATAAACCTAGCAAACTGAAGTTAGTAAGCTGAGTGCCCAAGTACATGGATAAAATGTCACAGCCTGTGATATCTAAAAGGTCAGAATATGTGATCTAAAGGTCCCTTTTGAATGTAGAGTCTGTAGCTCTACAATGGAGAAATTTTCCATTGCCGAGGGCTGAATCAGCCTTTCAAACACTTTTGGCAAAACCGGTCTTAACATGTTTATTATTATGACTTATTTCTGAGAGATTTTAAAAGGGAGACTCCGTGATCTTGCTTAGCTCACAATATGGAAGAAGCATGAGATGAAGAACTGAAAGGTAGCACTCTATGTGTAAGGGCATAGAGGTGTATGGATGTTGATTGGTTGCTGCTGGGTAAAAGATTTCTTTTATCTGCAATTAACTCATAGTTAATGACTGACTGGGAGATGGTGGTGCTTTCCCCTGAAGTGCTATATATTTTACTTGCATGAACCTGGGGAGGAGTGCTATCAGTCAGAAAGCTGCTGCAATGCTGATTTTAATTGTCTGAAAATACTGTTCACTAGTGTATTACTGCTAAATGTTTTGTAAGTAATGTTATTTTTAGTAGGCCATTGAGAAACAGAGTCTGTAGATTTAATTCTATAAGTTCTCTGCCTCCTTCCATAATATTTCAGTGAAGATGTATCATGGAAAAATCTCAGCAATGTCCTTTTAAACATACAGGAATAATCAAACCTTTATACTCAGTGCTATTGAAAAAAAAATCTTCGTTTGAGAAACTAAATGTTACTTTTAAATAAAACAAAGATGTAAGATATAATAAAAGTTATATAGCAATGAAAATCTTTCGTAAGTGAACTGCATAATTGCTATTATGAAAAATGGGGGGGTCAGTTTATTTATTGACATTAGAATAGTTTTATCAAACTATATGAAGATAGTATTTCCTGTTACTTAAAAATATTAATGCATCCACAAATGGAGGAAGCAAGAAGTTATGATTCAGTGATTCAGTTCTTACTAAACTATTAGAGTGTTTAGAATAACATTATTTGAGACATTCTTAAAGAATCTTAAAAAGCTTGCTTAACAACTGCAACAGTCTGTGTACGTAAATAGATTTGTAACAACGTAAATAGATTTGTAACACAGAAATACCTGAAATTAAGAAAATAGATGTTCTGTGGTGTTTTTTTTTGTTTGGTTGGTTTTTTTTTTGTTGTTGTCATTTTCTATGATTTAGTAGTGTTGGCAAGTGATATGAATATATCCCAATTTGGCAGCTGGCATCATCCTGATGCTTTTTTATTCCTTTGTCATTAATTTGTGAATGAATTATATCTATGAATATGGATCAAAGAATTGTAGAGTATTATACAGACTGAATTAAGATTGTTAGGACATCAAGATACCGAGTCTGCCTAAAAGACAAATCTTTCTTTAAATAACTAGTCTCTTCTGTACCCAAAAGATACCTTATTTTATGCTTTGCCAGCACTGTTCTGCTGCCATGTGTGGACAGAGGGAAAAAACAGTGGTAACAAAAATGGTTGAAGGAATTAAATACCATTGTCTTATGACCTTATCAAGTGTCCTTTTTGTCTGACTCATGGCATGACTCAACGTTCTTGACTAATGGATCTTCTTGGATCCACAGCTCTTTATGTACCAGAACTCTGTGACAGACCGACAACGCTGGCTTGATCTTTTAATGGGTTGTTTTGTTAGCTTATCAGAAAATGTGTGTGTGTTTACTAGAATAACTCATGACTTTGGTGATTCTTTTTTTGTTTGTTTGTTTGTACTGTGTTCACTTTTTTTTGCTTGTTTGTTTTGTTTTTTTGTTGTTGTTTTGTTGTTGTTATTTCCTTTCATGCTAACTGGAACTTTCTACTCACTCTAGGGTCCTCCGGGAGGTGGAGGGCCACCAGGAACACCCATCATGCCTAGTCCAGCAGGTATTGA
This sequence comes from Nothocercus julius, assembly GCA_013398735.1. NCBI lineage: Eukaryota > Metazoa > Chordata > Aves > Tinamiformes > Tinamidae > Nothocercus > Nothocercus julius. The sequence goes on along the minus strand of VZSV01000168.1, from coordinate 571,446 downwards.
AATATACTCAGAAAAAAATAAAACCAAGTTGTTAAGGGTTTTAGGAAGTACACAAATTCCTTTTTTTTCAGATTTTTCTATGCTATTAATGCAGACAAAAGGATAGATCCAATTTATGTACATTTTTCAGCAAGGAGCAGCTAATGAAAAGGTATTAGTTTTGTACTTTCTGTATCAGTTTTTCTTAATGCTCTTTCACTCTCTTTCCCTCCCTGCTATGTTGCAGAGATATAAAGCATTGTACCCTATCTCTACAGTTCAAAGCGGTTTATATCTCTGGCTCCTGAGCCTGTCTTTTCTTGCATCATTTTAGCAACAGTGAGGAAAAAGAAAAGAAGACAGAATATGCATTTGTTTCTGCTCATATCCTTTAGGGCAATTCTATCAGTTTAGAAATCAGGTCATTTCTGAATCCTGTGCAGGTTTCCCTGTAGTATCCTATGGGTAGACCTGATCAATGTATGGCTCTTGAGCTCCGTAGGAACCACGAGCATCTTTGCATTCTCTGGCTACCTCATCTGGCTGGCAGCAGGGTAGTGCTGGACAGTGGTGCTGCTCTGTCCTGCAGTGGAGGAGTAAAGCCCCAGAGGGAAAATTGCCATGTCCTATTTGTGACCTGTCTAGCACTTTAACTAGCACTTCACGGCTGCGTTGTTTCTCCCAGCTGCATGGTCTGTATCTTGAAATTCTGGCCGCAGGGAGAACTTGGCCATCCAGAAGGTTGGCCACGATTCCTGTTCAAGTTTAAGGAGTCAAGGAGAAGGACGCGAGGATTCAAGGCTGCTAACTAGGTTCTTGAAGCTCAGGATAGGTCAGCTAGATCCCAGTATCTCCCTCCATCAGTGTTGTGCAACATATCTGACACGAAGGCGAAACTGCAAGATTGGGAGAATGCTCTTCTCCCTTGGATAGCGTTAGAAATGTGTTGGAAAGAAACTAGCTACATCTTTGGTAACCCAATATTCATTAGCTGTTTGGGCTCCTTTTGGCAAACATCTGTCTCTGTAACATACTTTCACCAGCTAAAAGGGGCCACTCACCTCGTTTCACCTGATACTGTAAGTCCTCAGTCCTACATGCTCTTGCTGTTCTTTACAGCACAAGAGGGTAGGAGAAGTTTTCTAACTTCTTATGAAAACTTCTTGCACCACTATAAAATCTTCAGTACATACAATTACAGAGCTTTAAAAAATGCAATTTGAGATAAAGGGTTAGGACTTCCTTGTTCATATAATTAGTGGAAAAGATAATTAATGTGAGCTGGTAGTTAAAAACTAAAATCTCTTTTAACATAGAAACAAACCAATAGAGAGTGTGCACTTTTAAAAACAATCAGCATTATGGTTATGACATGGGTAAGTTGTCTGTGTGCCCTCTGAATAAAGCCTCTGTTGAGGAATTGTTTCCTTTTTCAATTAAAGAAACTCTATGGTGTTTTAAGGCTCCTCTTTTCCAAAGTATAAAAACACTTACACATTGGCCACCTGGGAATTTTGCAAAGGTGCTCGCTCACCTCTGAGGAAAAAAAAAACATCCAGGACTGATTATTCCCATGGCCCAGTTGAACCATGTGTATTTTTTACAAAATCCAATAGAGCACAGGGATGCATTTCTCCCTGGAGAGCCAAGATGTTTTTTTCAAAGGGATCTGGTAGTCAAAGCACTTGTTCTCAACCTCCATGAACATTATAAATAACTTTTTACATGCTAATTTTACTTTTTCTAACTTTAGGTAAAAAGCCTTTCGGATTCAGTCTTCTTGAAGGAGTATATTTGAATATTCTAGTGATGCATATTTCTCCATATATAATTGAATTATTTATTCACCACAGTTAAAGCTTAGAAAACTATAGCAGAGAAGTAAAGAAATAGTTGATGACCAGTATTTAAACTGCCCTGTGAATGCACAAATACACTCTTGCATGCAGTCAAGCTGCATTCCCACCTCCAACACACTTCAGTCTGATCCAGGCTTTCTTGCTTTCCCTACTTCTGGCTCAAAATTCTCCTCTCCTTGTTTTGGAAAAAGATTTACAGCTCAGCTGCGTTTTGCACTTTGTTAAGCTCAGAACTCATGGTTCAAAGAGGTGGAATGGTCTTTTGGAAGAAACAGGTGTTGAGCTGCTTAGTTATTCTTTTAGTCTTCTTGCAGCCACTATAGAGATCTGTTTTTTCAGAGTTGCTTAGTTTTTTAAGATATGCAGCCCCCTTTGGGAATTATTTAGCCTTTTCTGAGGTCATTTTCTGCTCAGTAAACTTTGTTGTTACATGCCCTATCTCTTGTCTATTCCCTTGTGAAAGGTCTTTTGCCTAATTTGTATACTGATCTGCATTTTCTGCCTTTTCCTCCTTACAAATGCTGATGAAGAATATTAAGACTTTGTGTGTGTTAGCAGTAGGCGCAGGTTTCTTCTAAGTTCAACCAGAAGAGTTAAATGGGTTGTGCTCTGTATGTCTTCTTCGATCAACCTTGCCTTTCAATGCTGGAGGTGCTCCAGTTTGAAAGTTCACATACACTGGGTGGAGGAAAAGGATACAGCTCTTCTCCAGTTCTGTGGGAGCTAATCCCAGGCCAAGAAGCAATAGGGCTCTGTCAGTGTCTGGTAAGGCCCAGTAAAACTCTTGGCAGAACTTACTAGGTTGGACATCACCCAGTGCCAATATGATTCTGTTGCTTTTGGCCTTGGGCCAGTCTTGAAACATTGCACCACTCTGTACCATGAGGATATATGAGCTAAAGCTGTCCTTTGCACAGTATTGCACTGAATATTTAGATATATCCAAAATATAGTAGACTGACACAGATGAGGACAAAAGATTTGCATTGGCCATGCAAATGTGAAGTCTGTATAATGAGCTATTTATGGATTATTGCAGATGGAAAACAAAATTCAGGGAGTATTTATGAGACAGAAACTCCTGTTTTATAGAGAATATTGAAGATGAGTGAAGTGATTTAGAACTTCAGGAAAAAGGGTTTAAGGAATTAAATAGTTACAGATACTTGTGATTTAAAAACCTTTTAACAGTCATGCATAAAACTAGAGTCTAGAAGTAGTCACCTAGGGACCATTGCAATTATTTCTTTTCATAGTTCTGTTTTGTGGTAGAAATAGATAACAAGGGACTGAAATCTTCCATTATATTGCCACTGTGTATCGGTGATTCAGGCACAGAAATAATATGAACAAAATGACAAGAAATGCATTAGGTGAGTCCTTTTACTGAAAGGTGTATATTAGCACTTAAAATAATCTCTTATTACAGATTCAACCAACTCTGGAGACAACATGTACACTTTAATGAATGCAGTACCACCTGGACCCAACAGACCTAATGTAAATATAAATCTAGTTATATTATTTTGAATTATACAGCTTTGTTTTATCCAAACTACTGCATTTCCGTTGCATATGGTTAATATACTAAGTTTTCCATGATAACGGGTGACCCGTAAGTGTCATTTTTAGAGCTTTTAACATTTTGCAAATCAGTCATGCTAATACATACAAAGTAATCATTGGGGCCTTTTTGTTTGTTTGCTTGTTTTTTGTTTTCAAGGAAAAGACTTTTAAAATGTGTGCATGTGAATCTTAGAGATAACTTAGTTTGTCACGCTGCAGTGCAGTAGACTTCTGTACAGTGCAACCATTCTAGGAGCTGCCATCCAACATCAATTTCTGCAGGATTTAAACTGTCGTTATAAAAAGTCTCTACTCCTGGAGAGAGAGATGCAAAACACTGAAAGGGACCCAGTGTTACGTTGCCTTACCCCTCCATGAAAAGTGGTAGATTTAGTATCTTAATAATAAGATAATTAATAAGAAATTAACTTCCCTGTTTATCTGAATAGGATGTTAAGAATAAAAATTAATGATAGCATACAAGTTTTCCCTCCTTAACTACTCTACTGTCTATGACTAGCAATTCTATTTGTGAAACTTGCTTCTTTTCTCATCTCTTTCTGTACCTTCAGTTTAGTTTAGTTGTAGTTATCTGACTACTACAATATTTTGTCTATGTTGTGGGCCTTTTGAAAAAATGCCCAGGGGAACTTTAAGAATAAAAGTATTTAGATATTGCAAAATCAGTGGATTTAGCAAATGCACTATAATGCTAACACATTGAATTTAAAGTTATTAGCTGAAATCTCATAGAAATTGTTCATATTGCAAAGGTAATGCAGAGTACTCCTGTCAGTATAAGCAAGATGGGATTTGAAAAACATTACTTAATCATAGAAGTGTGTAGTAAGATTGTCTTTAACTTCAAAGGGAATATAGTTATTAACATATTGGAAATTGACACAGAAAGTATTAAAAGTATAGCATAAATCATTTCTAAGTCATATGCCAGCCTATACAGATGAGTTTCTGCAAAAATCATGAGGGTAACATTAGAAGAAATAAACAAAGATAATAACAAGCTTTGCAGTCTTCCCTTTCACTGTATTTTCATGTACAGAGATGGAGCTGTGCATTTTTCCTTTGCTGTTTTTTTCTGAGAAATATTTTGGTTTTATTAGATTATCTACAATAAAGTTGTACAGTAACACCAGTTTTTAATGTCTGATCTTTTTTTAGTTTCCAATGGGGCCAGGGTCAGATGGACCTATGAGTGGACTGGGTGGAATGGATTCACATCATATGAATGGATCATTAGGTAATGATAATAAATATTATGGACGTTGTGAATTTTCAATGACTAGTGCCGTTTTCTGTCACTAGTTCTCTGAATTATGTGTAAGACTGTATGTAAAAATCTTACAGAAACCAAGAAGCTGTATATATAACAAAATGCTAAATATTATATAAATAATTTATAATAAATTTATAACCCGCTTGGACGCAGTCCTGAGCCACCTGCTCTAGGTGTCCCTGCGTGTGCAGGGGGGTTGGACTAGATGATCTCTAGAGGTCCCTTCCAACCTTAAGCATTCTATGATTCTGTGATATTAAGATACTTTTTAAGCATATGAATTGGCAGATATAGTGCGTCTCTGGAAGAAAATTACTGAATGTTATCTATATAACAGAGTATAATTTTAAACCGGGTGACTAAAGCTATTCTAAAGCTATATCATCACAATAATGTAGAAGTGATGGTGTAAGACCCGTTTCTCCTTACCTCTCTTCCTCTTTCAAACACTTGAGAAGATCTCTTTGTGACATGCTGGTGCCAGGTCTTACCAAGTACATGGAAGTAAGTTATTACATATATTGATCTACGTGTTAAGCAGCCATAATCCCAACAGCCTGATGGCACTTGTTCCAACATTAGCCTTCTATCTCTTAAATATTAGTTTTAGTATTCCCTCTCCATAAGCTGCTTCATGGTGGTCATTTAGCACACCAAGAAAGAACATGCATTCTCACGTGGGTTTGCAGAGGCAGGAAGAAGGCTGTACGATTTGACTTTTGACATGGTGATTTTTGAAGGGCATCTACCTAAGGGAGAAAACCCTTTCACATGTCTGCAAAACATGCACTGCTTTATCCTCTGACTAGCCTAGTGAACGTTTTGTCTTACTGTTTGCTGGAAGGATGAATGACACTTGAAAGGGATTGGCATGACAAGCTGCAACTCAATAAATGGTATTTAAGCCTTCCTCTTCCTTACTGACAAGATAAATAAATCCTTTGTATTTGTTGGTGCTTATAGCATAACATCAGGCCAGTAACTTGCTTCCATGTTCTGTTCTTTGCTTCTACCTGCACTAAGGAGTGTAGGTCATGCAGGCAACGACAAGGGGAAACTCATTCTGCAAAGACTTCTCATCTCTTTCCTCTTTTATCTCCATTTCCTACCAGCAAGCTTCTCTCTTACATCTGAGAGCTGGTCTTATGCATCCACAGGGTGCCAGCAACACTCTGCTAAATAGCATTTTCCCTCATGGTGAAAATCCCACCAAGTTACATACATAATGGGCATGCACATGCCAAGCTATCACAGTTCCCTCTGGATCTCTCCATGAAGAAAAGCTCTGTCATCTTCCCAGCACAAACCAGCTTAAATTCCCTACTACAGTTAACACCTTTTCATTCCATATTGCCATGGTGGATGAAAAGTTACCACAGGTGTAACCCAGAAGCTGGAGATTATAAGACAAGAAATCAAGAAATTGGAAAAAGCTATGACAAGAAGAGAAGTTTTAACTGGAGACCATCAAACCTCACTAAACAGACATAATTCTGAGCAATAGAACAGGTTTCCTTCTGGGAAAGCACGTCTCTGCAATTCCTAGATTACCTTTCATAAGGCCATCCTGTGACCTTATAGCTTTTCTTATTACATGTTACAATCCTGAAACAAGCTGCTGCTTTAATTAATAGTGATGCACATTATTTTAAAGCAAATGAAAAACTTGGTAAAGGTTTTTTCTTCTTTTGTTGCTGCTTCTTCTTTTTTTGTTTCTTCTTATGGCCTGAGAATTATTTCTTAGCTAAAGAAAAATAGTAGTCGAAAGAGTTTCAGAAGGATTCTAGGTCTACCTAGCATTTGGTTAGTTATTTTCTGTAGTGAAAATAATTACATGGCTAGTCAAATTAGTTACAGCTGCCTTCTAAGGTTAATTTCATTTCTAGGATGGAATCTGAGTTCTCTTAGGAGTGTAGGACTGGAAGAGATCTCCTGCATTTCGTTTCATGCTGCAGTAGGCAGCTCTATCATGTAATCACGAGTATACATTGGTCAGACTCCATCTTGAACACTTCCAGATTCTTTGATCATAACCCTGCTACTGGATATCTATTCCCAGCTTTTACAGTTGGAAAGAAATCTTTCTGTTATTTCCACCAAAATTTATCCACTTGTCCATGATAAAATGACTCATCCCAGAGTTTATGTATCTGGAGTACCTGGAGTACTTAGAGAAAGGAATCATATTCCTTCTCAGCCTTAATTTGCCTTGCTAAGTATACCATGCTATTTCAGTCTCCTCCCACAACTTCATTTTCTTCATTGTTTTTCTCTGACACTCTTCCAGTTTGAATTTGTCTTCCCTGAAAATAGAAGACAAGAATTGTTTACCGTCTGATGATGCTAGAAGTACTTTTATTGATAATGTATATTTCCTTTATTCTTGGCTTCAGTCAAGTGAGAGCTACTGCATCTGGGAAAAATTCTTTTTACTAATATTGCACACATGATACTGAGTTTTATTTAGTTTTATTACTCCATTGCTTCTTAGAATCACCTTTTTTTCTGAAAGAAATTATTGTTATCAGTATTTGTACTGCATCCAAAGATGATGGCATATCAGCCAATTTCACTTGTAGACTTAGGCTTTCCAGGGCAAAGACACTGATGAAATACCACTACCCCTAGCTGACCCTGAAGATACTTTCACTAGCAGTTTTCCAGGGAATTTTGGATAGCTGAAGTTCAGTAAAAGTGGTCATTTTTTTCGAGACAGTAACTTTTATTAGTTATCCCTGATTTTACTTTTCTTCTCAAGCTGAAGTAATGTTTCCCTTGGATGCATGTCCTCCAAATGAGCTGCAGTAGCTGTACCCTACCATGGCTAAAGAGAGCAGGAAGGTTGGCCATATCTTTTCTTGCACTGTGCCAGGCTTTCTCATCCTAAAGGATGCTATCGAAGGAACTGATACAGATCAGAACTCTGTCCTTCATTCTTTCACACTTTTTTGTACTAGGTGTGTATGCAGAGAAGAACTACCATCATTTAATAACTGAGTGTAAACTTTCTTTGAGAGAGCCAGTGGGGTGGAAGAAGGTTCAAACATGGTTAGATTTTAATGTTGCTGTTAATGTTACTGTTAAACTCTGCTTTTAAATGTGGCAATATCATAGATGAATTTCTGTTCAAAACTAATTGTATAATGGTCTGTTTTAATTTAAGGCTCAGGAGACATGGACAGTATTTCCAAAGTGAGTATCTAATAAAATATTTGGAATTTTTAGAATGATATTTCATGCTTAAACACGTGCTAGGCTTTGTTAATATTTTTGTTATGTATCTACATTTTTTGATTGTCTATTCTTTGGAGGATGTGAAGACATTAATTAACATTAATTGGAAGTTTTAAAACAGTATCTATAATCAACAGAGTGTATAAGTAGACTTGTTTCCTATTGCATAATGACATATGTTAGTTAATGTGATTAATATATATCCAGTTCACAATCAGGTTGGTCATGTTATACTCTTCCATGCTGGTAAGACAAATGAGTATCGGTCTAATAATCAATTCTAGTTAAACATAAATTTGGAAAATGTTATTAGGATGTTACTTTTATGCACTGCATGATTGCATTTGTCACCTCTGTAAAGCAGTGTTAATATCTTAATCACTAAGTCCCTAAAAGCAAGATTACAAGTAGTTGCAGAAGAAGCACTGTTTTGATACCACAAGCATTAAATAGTATGTGTGAGTATATTAAATAGCAATGTGAGTTGAACCTGCAGGGGGTTACATCTCAAAGCATATCATGCTTGAATGTGTCATTTCTTCTGTAAAAATAAAAGCCTACTACATCTGTGATCATTATTAATTTAGGAATTTATTCAAATAAGGAATTAATGAGCTTATTCGGTGTTGATAAAGTGGTAGAAATCTGTCCCTGTAAAACACAGTGTTTTGTACTCCACATCTGCAGATGTAACTGATGGGAACGAGCAAAAATACCGCTAAAATGATCTCCTGCACTTCAGTACTTTTGATCTATAAATATAGACATTGAAGGAGTTGTTACAGTTAAAATTTCATGACTTATTAATTTGAAATTACTGTAACAAAATTCTGATCCATTTCCAAAAGAAAAACATGACGTTTTGATTGGAATGAACGAGCTACCTGCTGGTGGTTCTTGGGTGAGCCGGGGCTAAGCAGCGCTGTACTGTGGCTGAACGTCTCTCTGCACAGAATTTGCCACTTCCAATCTGCCTGAGGCCCATCTGCACATGCTCTGGTCACACTAAGGATGTCACTGTAGATACATCCAAGGCTCCCACTGAGATAGGGACATGTACTTGTATATCCAAGGTGGAAGAGTGGAGAACTTGGAGAACCTCACGCTCTTCCCCGATTTGTCGGGGAGGTGGGAGAGGTGTAGCTTATAAAAATGCACCTATCTCCATGTGACGTTATGCTGTGTTGTTTGCAATGAGTTTGCAGTCCCTGCCAGTGTAGAAGACATAAGTTGGCATCAGAAGAAATTCATCACAGGGCAACACAGTTCTTTTAATATTTGATAGGTGATTTATAGCCTCAGAGCAACCTTGCTTCGCCTTCCCTGGAGAGTAGGACCGCAGCAGTATATATGTCTGCGGGTTTCTGGGGTTTGATGCATGCAAAATTAATATGTGGCTGCCTTCCAGTTCTGTGCAGTTACCAGGATTGTACTTGCTCCGTCTCCCTTTATACATCATCAGCTAGTTGTGCCACTGGCTTTTTCACAAGTAGATTTCCAGACCACCAATTGATGTGGCACAAATTGGTCTCTGAAAGTAACACAGTTTGGGGCCTGTGGTGCTGGATGCTCAAGTGCAGGCACAGGATCTTGTTGGAGTAAAATGCATGTTAGAGTTGCTGATCATCTATCCCCATGAAATATAGCAAATTAATCCAGTCTTGGTAGAATCAGTACAGTTCACAGAATTCAGAGCTACATTTTCCAGCAGAGATTTTAATTGGCACAATGGCAAAACATAAAGTTCTTACAAAATAGATGGAGATGGAGGGAGTAAATGATTTGAAATTATGCATATTAAATAAAGACTAATAACCAGTGTTTCTTGCAGTGCCCATGGAATTTGTGCACTCATCAAAGAAATGCTTGCTCTTAAAACACTCAGCTACTGCTAACAATGCTAGACCCCATACTGACCATAAAAGCAGCCCAGGGGAGTTACTGTAAAAGTGTTTATTTTGGGAATTTGAACCTTTGGGGTGCCACACTGTAGCAACTGCACAATTTCAAAACTTAGTACTATATAGACCAAGATAAAATAGGGATAAATCACCAAGGAATGAAAAAAAAAAAAAAAAAGAGGTGTGACCATCATATAACATAATCATGACAAGGCCCTAGCAGTTTTTAAAGTCTGTTAGAGTCACTGAGGTGATTGTCTAGTATAAGTTCCTGCCTAACACACAGGCAACAGGACTTCCCTGACTTTACTTCTGCTTCAAGGATAATAGCTGTGGTTTGAACTAAAGCAGTAGCTGTCAGCATTTGCCAAGCTGAGGATTCATAAATATTTGTTATATATGTATAGCAAACTTAATTGCTTGGTATTAGTTAATTCTTTTAATTGCCGTTGATGTACCCCTCTGGCATTCTGCAGTGATTCATGGAGATCTGAGGATCACAGTTTAAAAACTAGACTGTGAAGAACTAGACTGTGATCTAGACTGTGAAGAAAGCCAAAGGGCTAAGGCAGGCATCTTGACCCCCTTATATCTTGACTATAAGCTGTGTTTCGGGTGCTAATTAAAGTCAGTTATGCCTGCATGGGGTTATGTAATTCATTCTATATTTCCTCTGTACTTGAAAATAAATACATCAGGCTGAACCCAGAAACATATTTGCTAAGTCCAGCGAAAACGGTGGCCTTTCTTTGGAGAAATATGGTTAAAATTTAAGAGTAGCCTTTCAGTAACCATGCAAAATTCTTCAATTTTGCCCTCTGGCAGTCTTAGTTGCACTAAATGAAGACAATATGTTAAGAAGCTTCATAAATACTGCCTTAGCGTTGTAATTGAGAATTAACATAAGAAAGAGAAGACAAATTGACTTATGGTTCTTACAGCTGATATCATTTGATCTCTGTGATCAAAAGTATTACTTTGAGTTGCGTTTTCTTAGCTTGCCTATTGACAGTATTAGGTTTGTGTTAAGTTCATTGTGACACATCAGACTTGAAGCCTGCTGCATTTGTATATGTAAAATCTCAACAGCGATATTGTGTTTAAACTTTCTGGATTTAAAAAATTCAAGGGAAGAACTGTGGTAGACGTAGTAAACGTTTTAGGTGGAGTTCATGATTTCACTCCTCCTTTTCCCTGACTTTTCCTTTGCACCACAAACCCTATATTATAAGGAATCTAGCACTGAGGGAATTACCCATGCTCCAGGAATGGCAGCATACCACAAACCAATTTTATAAACACACCTAAGTAATTACAGTGTCTACAATAATCATGTATTAGCTATTGACCCTGAGTATTTCCTGGGACACTTTATTTTGTTCTTTCTGTATCTAACTGAATTGTGAAAATATTTTCTGAATCTTGTAGAGGTGGTGATGCAGGAGCAGAAAAGAATTTTTCTTCATAAGTCTTCTTATTGTCATTATTTATTAGCAATTTATAGCACTCAACACACGAAAAGTAAATTAAGATCCTACTGCCTTATGCTCTGCACAAGTGAATAGCAAGCCTAGTCCAGTGGCTGGCTGCTATTCAGGCATCTTTTATCTTAAAATTCTGTTAATTCTTCTATCTATAGATTCTGTGTATAACTGCTTTTGGTGATTTAGCAACTCCAAATTTGAACTAGAAGTTATTTCAACAAACCAGACACCATGAACAAAGATTCCAAATGCAGATCTTGATTTGCAGAGGTCCATGTGGCCTGGATCTGCGCACTTGTCTACCTTTAAGTACATAATCCGGAATCACATATGTCAAGACACATGCTCATGTTCTTCGCTGAATTTGCCTGTAGTGCTTAAATGTAGTTAGAGAGCTAACTGTTGTTCCTACAAAGCCATTTGTGATTTTTCCTGAATGCAGTAGAAGATGATGCTGGCTACCTGAAAGCAAGAATTAAAGGTAAATGGTTGTTATTTCAGGAGAGAAAACATAGGTTAAAATTAGTAATTGAAGCATACAGAACTCTGCAGAGGTTTATCTTTCATCTTCAGAAATCCCAGCGCATTATGTGGACACACTGTAACGCTTTGACACACGTGGTAAAACTGGGAAAAGAACTGAAATCTGTATTTTAAAATCTTATTTAACAGAACTCTCCCAGTAATATGAGCATGAGTAATCAGCCTGGCACTCCCAGGGATGACGGTGAGATGGGTGGAAACTTCCTAAACCCTTTTCAGAGTGAGAGTGTAAGTATTTCTTTAAGCACTTTTTTATTTGGCAAACCTTTAACCTCTGGTTATTTGTTTTAAAAAATAACAAAGAGTTTGGTAGTATACCTTTAATGCAGTGCTTTACCTTACATGTTTCTTACTAGCTCCTAAAATAATGGTATTGATTTACTGAAGAATTGTGCCAAATACTGTTAGAAGTTGAGCTGTAATTGCTGCAGAAACTCTTCTTCTAGACTGAGAGGTCATTTTGTCAAGGAAAGGTGTCAAGCAGTAATGATCATGCCACACATAGTAATACACAATGGGCAATATCTGAGGAACCTAGATATGTGTGGATGGCACATTTTTACATTTGAGTGTCTCAGCTAGTAGTGGCCCAACTTTTGACTTCTGAACAAGGCAATTTGCCAGACATCAGTGTCTTTTAGAGGGAGATTCACACTGAAGTGTATAATGAGAGGTCCAGGAGATCCCATGTTGAGAAGATGCAGCGTGCTTTTAGAACGAGAAAAAAAAAAAAAAAAAAAAAAAAAGCAAAGATGCCCTCTAGTGTTCATTATCGGCCAAATGACATTTTTAAAAATAGAGAATATTTGAGGCTGCAAAACATGATATAAAATATATTGCAGAACAAGACTTCTATTTTCATATTCTTGTGCCTGAAGTTGGGTTTCTAAATCCACATTTAGGTTCCTAAATAGAAGTGGCCTGATATTTCAGAAGTTCCAAGTAACTTCAACACTTCTGTTCTTATTGGAATTCACTGCTCAGAATTGGGTGCAAATCCATTAATTATGCCAGTGGTGAATTTTCACTCAGAAATTATGAGGAATAAACAGTTTCTTTTAGATCACACCACAGTCAAATTGCACGGTAAATTTCATGGAAATCGGATTTATTTTTGTTTTTGGTTTGCTTCTTAAACTAGTGAAAAGGAAGAGGGAACATTTTCTGCACGTCAGCTTTTTGTGTAAGGGCATGTGTTCAGATTGTTTGGAGTGTTGGAGAAAATTAGTTTGTACAAAGCAAGAAGTTCGTTGTTTTGAAATCTGCAATAAAGCAGGAACCACAAAACCTCCGTTAAATGGGATCCTTGGTCATGGTGGTGCTTGACTGTCAATCCAGCGTATTTTAGTTGTACTGAGGAGAGCCAGTTCACCAAACCAAATTCACCAAAAGAAAGACATTTGTTGTACTCAGAAGACTATTAGTTTTCTCAGACACTGATTTTTGGATTTTGGGTGCATTGTTTGCCGATCTTATATGGCATTTGAGTTTTCTCAGAACTTTGCTATGCCTTCTGTATAATTATAGGTATTAGTTCTCCTCCAGCACAAGTCACATTTTAGTTCTTGGCAACTGTTTTGCTTCCTGATTCATGTTTTCTTAGTCGGCTACTTAGAGTAGGTATTGTTATGAAATAACTTCTCAGGCAAATTCCTGATCCAGTTCACTAGGAGTTTTGCCTGGGGCAAAAGGGGGAAAGAAATGGATTAGTAATAATTTAAAAATCACAAATAAATACTGATTTAACTGCACTGGGTTATCTTTACAGTACTCTATCTAAAATGCCACTTATTCCTTGTCCAAAGTTATTATCCAAGAACCAATAACTTTGGCTTTGATAAGGTAATCATTTGAATAGGTGCTTAATTCTAAGCATTTGAGTTTGTCTCCCTCATTGGATAAGCATGTTCTTGCTAAGTTTGCAGGCTCTGTATGAGAGGGCTCAGCACATGATGGGAGTAAGCCCGAAGGCGGAGGAACCATCAGACACATGACAGGGGGCAAAATGGATTTTACCCAGGTGGTCAATTCTGTGTAGCTAATATGAAAGAGAAGATCAGTCTAAAACACTTTCTGAATATGCTTGAACTCTTAGACGTGGCCAGCTCCAAACTCTAGCTTTGGCAGTTTCTTGTTACATATCTGTCTTTTGAAAAGGCAAATTAGTATCATTCTGTTTCTTGTATCAGTTTTCATCACACTTACAAATATAATCAATACTTTTTGCTTTTGACCATTTTCCTCTACTTAGAAGATTTCAGGCCAATTAAATATTTCTGCAACCTGCAAGTTTCAACTACAATAAGAATTGAAATGGTATAAATGTACATTGTGGTGTCCCATTTATTACTGGTAATGAAGTATTGCTAACATGAGGGCAACTGCAGCTTGTTTAAGAGCCACAGTTCAATTTGTGTTACAATAGTAGTGCAATGTGGTAACTGGATTTTCAGTTCACATGAGGAAGAATGACCACTGATGCTTGATTCAGCTTGCATCCTAATGTCTGTCATGCCGAATTTAAAACCTATTTTATGCCTGTTTTAACTCCAGAGAGATATATATTCACTCCCTTTTTCCCATCAAGAAATAAAAAGCTCTCCGAAACAGGTAAGTGGCTCAAGTAACTGCAGATGTCAACCTGAGATTAGCTATTTGCCCGACTAAATCCTCCCAGTAGTCAACAAGTTAAAGGTGTGAAAAGCATCGGTGAAATACTCATTTACCCTAATACCCAGGCTGCAGTACCCAGCACTGAAGCTGAATTCAAGTGAATTGATCTCATCACCAATGGCTGTATGTTTACCTAACGAGAGAAGTATAACAGAAGTTATGATATCACAAATTGAACTACAGCCTTAGCATATGCTCTATTACAAATTAAGGAGAAAGTTCAAATAGCGTATTGACGTTATTTAAACTACTTGCTGTGCTCCAGAACTGGTTGAGATGATGGGAAAGAACTGTTGTTAAAATGTGGATTCCTCTTTTTTCAGTACTCCCCTAGCATGACAATGAGTGTGTGATCCGTTATCAAGTCTCCTCATGAAGACCACAGTGAGTTGGCCCTCTTCAGAGAGCTACTACAGAAGAAAATTATTCGTCCCAGTGTACAGTTTAACAAAAGGATCTCAGATACAATCAGACCCACCTTTTTTTTTCTACCATCTCCCCAGTTTTGTCAAGAAAGTGGGTCCCAAACATGATTGAGACAACTGTAAAGAGTGGCGTAACAGAACTGCCCAAGATGGAACTGCAAACAATTATCTGTGTATGTACATGTATGAGTCGGTGTATATGTGTGTGTGTGTGTGATATGGAAATACACACATACATATATAGGCCTGCAGGACATTGTAAAATATTATCACATGGCATCTTAAGTAGAAATGAGAAGTAGGGACTTCTATTCCATCTTTTTTTTTCACGTTTACATTTTAATTATTAAAATTTGCTTTCCCTCTCCCCTCCTGAACTGTTTTATGTTGCATATATCACTGCTTTATAAGTTATTTTTTAAGGTGAACTCAAATGATAAATTCTTCTGATTTTGTAAATGTCTGCCATTATGGATAGGAATAAAATTGCTTATAAGAGCTTTCATTAACTTGTGTTTGATACCAGTTACCCTGTGAATCACAAACTGTACTGTCTCAAGAAATAGAAGAAAGCTCATCTTAATTTTTTGGAGAAATTTAATAATTCTCACCTAGTTTGGTGATTTTTTTTTATACTTTGCCTTTAAAAAAAAAAAAAAAAAGAAGCACTGAAGGTTATTTTTCTTCTTTAATTGAAGCCTAATATCTGCAATATCTATTTTAAATGGAAGCCTGAATTTGATACAAGCTTCTCAGTTTATATAGAGTACTATAAGGTTACTGTAAGTGAGCTCCAATTGCTATAGAATCTAGCAATAAAGTGTCAGGGCTTCTTCTGCCCTTGGAAAAGAGTTTTCTATTTAGCATGATCTTCCATAGGGGTGATAGTTAGTGGAAATACAGTAGAGTCCTTATTACTGAAACCTTTTCTAACAATTTGCCATTATGTTTCCCCTTTTTTAATGATTCTCAGCTGAATCGTAACAATGCAGTGTCCTGATTATGAAGAGCATCTCCAAGGCCATGCGGAGACTCAAATCACCCTGGTACTTCCATATGTATTTTTACTAGGTTTTACCAGTATGAATTGCCCAAAACTTTTCAATAACCAGCCATTTCTGCAAACCAGAATGACTCTGTGAACATCTGATGACTACTGGTCTTGTGAAGGTCCCATCTTTTGCCACAGCTTGAAGGGAAGCAAAACTCTAAGCCTTTTTTTGAGGAGGTATTGAATATGGAAGCTTGGGGAAAAAGATGAGGAAAGGCATATGGTCTTAAAAGAAGCTTCTTGAAGCAGTCCTCGGTCTCCTTAAGCATAGCTCAAATACACATATTACAGTAAATTTAGTTTCTAATGACATCCAGCTCCCCCCAAAGAAAACAAAAGTTTGCAATTGCGTAGCAGTCAAAAGGTAGATGGTCAGCAATGTGAGTACAGTGTGACTGAACTAAAATTCCTGCTGCAGACAAAGAGTAAAGTTCAGGACTTTGCATACAGAAGAGCCACTTAAATAGAGGAAAGACCTCAGAGAGACAGTATGTCCATGCAGGCAACAGAGGTTTTTTTTTCATGAAATTGTGATGAAGAAGTTCATGTAATAGGTTAATTGTGAAGGTAGATGCACACAACAGGATGTATAGGGAGTACTACAATCTCCTCACTCATTTTTATTTTTATATATAATATATATATGAAAATAAAAAGATACAATGCTTTTATTCTCTTGCTAGGAATATTCAAAGATGGAATTCTTGGAGACAGACACATACTTTAAAATTATGTTACAAAGATTTTGGTAACATTAATTTTATTAATAGTAACTACTTTGATCTGTTGTAATCATAAACTAAATAGTCCTTATGTGGGTTTTTTGACTTTGTTCCCAGTGATTACGAAAGTTGAATTCATTTGCGTGTCATTGGAAAACAATTTGTTGATGTCTCAAGACATGACAGAAGCCGCTACTAGTGATTTGATTATAAAAAGACAAAATCAGGTCTCAGTTCCTGAGATCCTGGGCTTGGCTGTCGTCACTAATCCCACTGGTGTCGGTGGCAATGTCCCCAGTACACTCCAGCTTCTTTCGCGAATGGTGCAAAGTTCAGGTGTCCTCGCAGCCTCCATTTGGCACGTGTGTGATCCTTGTTCATAGCCTTCTTAGAAGGACCTCAGGACTCTTTTCTGCCCAGTTTCAGTCATATGGTGTCACCGCAACCGGACTAAGGTAGATGAGTGTGTCTGGATTATGTCGCAGGTGCTAAAGCCCGTTCACATACCAGGTAAGTGTGTCCCTGAGCAAGCTCTTATCCTGCAAGTGTGTCCTGGCTCCGCTGTGTCCCCAGGGGAACACCCTGCCCTGTCCCAAGCCAAGCCAGGGCCCTCCTGCAGACACGTAGTGCGGCAAGGGCCACGTGGCAAGGGGCCTTGATGCCACCGCTGAGGACCCTCTTGGGTGACAGCCTGCATGCAGCCTCTGGAGCTTCTCGCTCTGCCAAAGTTAGGCAGAAGCAGGGTTTAGTATCAGTTAGAAACTGAAATTCTTCTCCTTTTGAATTTGACTTCTGCAATATTTTAGCTTACAGACACCTGTAAAGGGAAACGTAGGATCATTAAATTAAAAACTGCAAATGAGACTACCAAAATAAGAGCCCCTTTAAATGGAACTGCCAACACATATTGGATATTACCATCAAAATATGCTATCCTAATTTAAGTACTCCTTTCAGGTGCATGATTTTTCTTCTTTTGAAGTCCTCCTATGTAATTTTTCTTACTCCCAGCATATCTTTGTTTCCCCTTTTCCATTTTCTTTTCAAAACATTTATATTAAATTGAACGTGCAATGATCTTGCAACATTAATCTGAGCAAAAATGTTGCTGGCTTTAAGAGAAATGGTGTTGAGCCCTGCTTCTTGTAGGCTGTCATTCTGGGCCCTGATACTGCACATTACTACATAGGTCCAGCACTTTTCATACCTAGGTAGCCCCACAGAGTAGTGGGATAAATATGTGCAGGTTTGCAAAATCTTATCTTTGGGAGATCTGCTTGAATGCTCAGTGCATCTCCTACCAGTAATTTTATCAGATATAGGTAAACCTCATCATCTTGCTTTCTGTAGGGAATGAACCTGTGCTTACATACATTGGTAAAGTGATATGCATGCGTGTTGGTAACATTGGGTGGTCATAACCATACCTGGATTCTGCAGCTGAACCATAGAAAACAATCGTACACGCTAAGTACTGACCCTACTATGAGTATTCCTTTTGTTTGTAAATTTGTATAAGGCCTTTTGTTTGTTCATTTGTTTTCTTTCTTTTGCCTATAAATCCTTACAGGATTTTGTCATATATAGGAGTATTAGTACAGAAAAAAAGCTATTTGCAAGCATTAAGTTTTTACTCCCAATTATATTTCTGTTATTGCACTAGGTATCAGTGTAACTGCTATTTACTTCTGCACTTATGCAACAGTGTTATTGATAATATCAGAACTTGTCCAGCTCTGGGAGAAATATTAACATAAATGGTGCAGGATATTTTTTTCACAGTGGGTTTTTAGATAGATTTCTCTCTTTAATATAGAAATAAATAGGTCATGATCCTCTAAATGTGTCTTTGAAGCAAAACTAAAGTAAGGCTTTTTAAAACAGAAGTGATGAAAGTCTTAGAAGAAGCAGAAATAGCAGAATAGTGGATCTCTCTTACTGTAAAAACTCCAGCAAAAATTCTGGCTTTGTAGAAATCACCTGAAGTTCTGATGCGCTTCAGTGAAACAAGTATTTTATTTGCTGCATAAACCCATGAAAAGGAGTATTCATACTGGATTTTATTTCCATATGTAAGTCTTGTAGAGACAAGAACAAGGGTGTAAGGTGAGCAGAAAGTTGTATGAATCACAAATAAAACATGTGGCCTGACGTGCATTAAAAACATACGTTGTAGTTGTATGTATAGCTTGCATTATTTTATTAATTGCTTGGGCATGTGGAAGACCTGCAGTTGAACACGATGTTCTCCCCCCCCACTTCATTGCGGAGTGAATTTGGTGCGTGAGAAAGACGCTGAAATAACCTTGAGTGTAGTCTTTGACACGGCGTTCGGTGGCCGGTGGACTGTGCCCCAGGCTGCGCTAGGAGTGGCTGCCCTTTCCAGGTGACAGAACGGGTCAGCGTCCACATCAGTAAGTTACCGTTCAGTCTGCTGAATGCCACCATTGCCAGTTCTTATTCAGGAGCTTTCCGATTAGAGCCTAGACCACCTCCGTGCTCTGTATGCAATGGCAACTGCCAGGCTTACCGGCCTGCTCCCGGTTTGAGAAAATACGACGTTAAAAGCACCGCATCCTGTGACTTGTCATGTGAAGACATCCAGCCATCTCTCTCCCTTTAAAACAAAATGGAAAGTATGTAGACTGATTAATTTAAATAATTCAAAATAGGAAGTGAGCGGAGCTTGCTCTTTTATGGATAGCAATTTAGGATCCCTGCATCAGAGGGATAGCTGCTCGAACTGGCTGAAAATCATTTGAATTTTCCCCTGCTCTGTGGTTAGCAAATGAAATACTGCATGTAAAGAGGATTTGGAATTAGATGGGTAATTTAATGAGGGACCAGCTGTTACAATATTCAGTGTTGTACATTTTATTCTTTTTTTCCTTTACTAGTTAAAATGAATTATCAGCTGATAAATGTTGCATTGATTTCTATTTCTCAGATCAGTTAATTGTTTTTAATACTATCTCCTGCTCCTAAGCATCTCTGGTTCATTGTTGTTGCTAAATATGGGCTGAATTCTTCAAGATTTCACCCTACACATTTGCTTTTGGAGAATATCTTAAAATAGAGTTTAATGATTAAGAAAGATCAGTCCAGGTAAAGTTAGTTTTCTTTAATTCACTGTAAGAGATGGTGCAGGGCTCCTGCTCCAAACAGGCTTGGGTTTGAGTGGACCCCAGGGATGGGGATTTTGATGAAGGGCATCTTTCAAATAAAACCCAAAAATCTCTTGCTACAGTGACAGCTCATTTCTCTTCAAACAAACTGATCACACTAAGGATCTAATTCAGGATTTAATGGTATGAAACAGCTATAAAATATCAGTGCAGTCAAATACAAATGAGATAGATTTAAAATTTGAGCATGTGGCTTCCTCTGCTTTCCAGATGTTATTGGCTCAGTCCTATAAGCTGTTGTTCATACCAGTTGTCCTCCTGAAACTTTGATGAAACCACTAGCATAAGGCCATTGTTTGCAAGATTTCACCCTGAACTGGACAAAGTAGTGTATATGAAGTGTGACTTTATTGGCAAATGTATACGCTAAAACACAAAAGGTGTGTTGAAATTTTAAAAATGATGCTTCAACTCGAAAAACTGGGAGAAAAAGTCCTAAACCAGTCTAAAATGTTGCTTTGAATGCATGCGTGCAAATTATCTGCCAGTGCTGTCTTCTTGGACACAAATTATGACAACAAATTTAGAGTACATAAATGGATCATCTACTCAGCACATTGAAACACATTCACATTTGTTTGAAATAAAACTTATACGGGTTTAATTTTAAGCATATTTTAAGAACACAAGTAGTTCTTTCAGAACAGTTGGACCACTGATATGCTTAAATAGTGTTTGAGTGTGGACAGTCTAGAAGCTCAAATTAAGTCTTCCCTNTTTTTTTTTTTTTTTTAAGATTTTACCAGTGCAGGAGCATGTTTATGTATTGATATATGGAACAGATTTGGCTTTCTTCTGTTTCTTATTTTGTTAGAGCATTGTTCACTATTACATGAACTATTTTTGTGAACTTGTCCTTCATCTTGTTTTAAACTGTGCAGTCATAGTTTCCCTCAACATAGCTAATGGCATTGCAATCTTAGTCCAAACTTCTCTTTGGGTCTGTTCTTCATTTAAGCTTAAAATATGTAAGGAAGCCTCTCATGTAATGGGAAAACTTGCCATAAAAATGTATAAAGGTTTTCTTGGGTACATGTTTTCACATTTAATAAAAATACAGTTTTCATTTATAATTTGAAATGGTCACTTTCTAGCCACTATTTAAGTTCTATGTGCAAAGGAAATTGAGAAAACAAATACCTTTTTGTCATTTGAATTCAGCATCATAAATATTTGCTGAAAGACTTTTGCTTTTGGGGGCATCAGATCAAAACATCCTTGCCAGGAATTGAAAAACGGCACTTCTTGTTGAAAGCCCCTTCCACATCCAAAAAAGTGGATTTCCTAACATCTGATGCATATGACTTCATAAGAGCTCATTTCACCAACAGTCTAATTTAATTCGTGTGCTCTGTGTTTTCACAGAGCGGATGATTCCATGTGCCCCTTGGCTGTGTAAGAGTCTGTGTCTCCCAGAGGCCAAACTGAGTGGTCCAGCAGCTTGTCCACACAGAGTGCTCAACAAGTACTGGATAACACACCTGCAAAGTGCACCCTCCTCGTCAGTAACGGGATATTCTTGCAGTAAATCACTGTTCTGGGAAGTTTTACAATCTGCTTTCTTGCAGTTAGGTCTGGGAACTCCCTCGGATTTTACAATGCCAGAACACGAGACTTAATTTTACTGACAAAAATTCTGGCAGCGTAGCATTAGTTTTTATAAGGAATTGGCTGAAAACATGGGGTTTTTGAAAGACTGCACATTTTTTCAGTCCCCTCATGCGCTAGAAAAGAAACCATACAGGTTAAAAGTTTAGTCTGTTACAGAGATATTTACAGTTCTTCAGAAAAGGAGGGTATTTGAACAGTAACCATGACTGAAACCATGTTTGTCCCTATCAACTGAAATCATCAATAATCATTTTGGATATGAACAATTTTTACTACAGAATGCTGCTCCCATCAGTGAGGAGCTGTATTATCAGCTGGATAAACTGGATATTTGTAGGCTTTATTTCTGTTGCTTAATCTTGGCGTTTTCTTCTCTCTCATTTGGATTTTCCCATTGCTTGTACTAGGCCAGATGTTTGCACAAAAATAAGAACAGTTTTCCCAATAAACATACGAAAAGTTGCTCCCATCCATAAATAGAGTCTTACTTGCAGGGAGTTTATTTCATTAGAGACATTGTGCATAATAACAAACAAGGAGTGGCTCTGCAAGATCCTGAGAGTCCTCGATGTTAGAGATTAGGAAAGTTAGCATCTCAGAGGCACTGGATGAGATGATTTGTAAATCACATAAAATCACTTGAAACAAAAGCTGATATTTGCCATGCAGAATGAGGAAAATAAAATCCAAATAAAGCCTACTTAGTTGAAGCAGAAATTTCCTAAAGATATAATTTACCACGAGAATTTGAAAAGCATGTAATCAATGATAAGTTTCTTAGCAGCAGCCATCAACAGAACGGATGGCTACGATTCAGCAGCTCCTCTCTTTTTCAGCGTGGAGGTGCAGCCTGCAGTCTCGCCCGCAGCAAAGAGACTGCAGGAGGGTGAGGTTTCGTGGTCTAGTGAGAAGGTTGTAGACAAGGGCCTGTAATATCCATAGGCTTCACACGTGTTACAGATGAGTAAAGTCCAAGTGGCCATCCAGCTGGTGTCAAAGTCCATCTCCAATAAAACCACGCAGCACACTGAATAGTTTAGCAAAAATGGAAGGCAGTTTTTTACAATGCCATCTACGACCTTCAAAAGTTCCTAGCTCTGTTCTCGTTTTCTAATTAATGCCCATTTTTTGTTTGAACTGTGTTTACATTGATGGTTAAGGAAGAGTAATATAACTTTCTAAAGAAGCCTGAAATACAGACTTGAACAGTGGCATGAGCAAAGTGGAAGCTGGAGCACTCTTACTATTTGGGAATGAACTAACATTTTTCTTTCAGGACAAAACCAAAAATGAATCCTTAGAAGAAGCTTTCTTAGCCTTGTGGTGGCTATTAGAGAAATGTAAATCAAAATGCTACATATATCTAATGACCAAGTTGGAAGACTTTTTTTGTGGCAAGTATCCCCGTGCAAAAAATATTGTGATGCATCTATTTTGTGCATGTTTGCCCCAAACCACAAAAAGCAAAAAGCCTTTTATGGCCTGCTATCCATGCATCTGGCAAACACTCATTTCTGGTGGGGAGAGGAGGAAAATTCGATAGTTGGTGGGTTATTGTATTTATCTGAATTACTTCAAGCATTGGTAAACTATTGTCAACTTTGTTCACATTGCACAAGATAATCTGTGTAGAGATGTATTTTTTTCTTTACTGCTGGCATTATAATTTCAGTGATCCATGCATATTCTGTAAATTCCTGTAGGTTTTGTGTAAGAAACCTTGTCACCATTGCTTAATACTGTAAATTCTTGTTTTGAAGCAAAGGGTGGCTTTTGACTGTACAGCCATGTGTATTATATACTACAATAATACTTGTTCTGTCATCAAAACTTGCTGTTCACATATAGTTAAAGCCTTGCTAAGCACGCTTAGTGGTTTCAGAAATTTATTTCAAACAGCAAATATATAAGCCATTTACAGGGATATTAAATCAACTGCAACGAAAGAGAATTTGGCGCAGTCCAGGTCCTTTTGGAGAGCTTGGGGGGAGAGCTGAGGGGACAGGAGGCAGCTGCCGCCGGGCACGTTCCGTGGCGCAGCCGGTGCTTCCGCCGGCGAGGAGCCGTGCGGAGCGGAGCCTGGGCAGGGAGCCGCTCGGCGGGAAAGCCTTCCCTGCGGGGTCCCCGCTCAAGGCCTCGGGCCGCCGGAGCGCGGCAGCCGCCTCCGAGAGCTTTCCCAGCCCACGGGCTTCCTCGCGCTACCTGAGCGTAGCCCTCCTGGCTCCTCCTCTGGCGTGTCTTGTTTTTGCGCTTCTGTGTTAGTGCCAGAGCAGAAACCCGGCTGCAGGGTAGGGAGGGGAGGTCAGGACGCGCTTTCCCCATGTCGTGCCCTTGTCCCCAGCTCCCACAAGTTTGATGCGTGGCAGTGTCTTTAGGAAAAATTCGCTCTTTGTTTACTGAGAAAGAGACCAAACCAAACCAAACCCCTCTGAACTCCACCATTTATATTGTTATTTTATTTTATACTACAAAGACCTGAAAATATGTGTGCGTTCTCTGCTTGTTCCTGACATCAGAAACTCGAATCCTGTCTAGACTGAAAGATTTTATGACTGGAAAAGAGTAGAAAAGCTGGCAACACAGCCTAAGAAAATTGAAAGAGATTCTTACGTAGATCATTTTAAATTGTGTTTTACTCATTTTTGTTGATAGTTTCAATGACGAGGTTAGCCTTTTGAATAAAGGCAGTCTTTGTTAGTGATTTTGCACCTTCACCCTTTCACATAAAACTCTGGGTATTTGCAATAAATATTCCTCACACCTCCAAGCCAGATTGCAGATAAATTCCTTGTATTGCTAAAGTGGAAAAAAAAAAAAAAAAAAGGTTTCTAGAGATTACTTAAACCCTTTACGGAGAGCAACAGAGCATAATCCCAAATGAAGAGAAGTATTTGCAGGTCACATCTGAATAATTAGGTAGGGATGTTTTAGACAAAGAAGTACTTTCAACATCCTACCTGGAACTGTTCAAACTGCAGTCTGTAATTAATGAAAACCTCAGTAATGTTCCAGATTGGCAGGAATTCAGTTTGTCAATATAAATATTAATGTAGAAAATAGAAATCTTGATACTGCCTCTGACCTTAAGCATTAATATTGATAAAGCGGGACTCTTTGTAGGCTGGGTGCGTTTTGGAGCAGCTGTCCCTCTCCTCGGAGGGTGCCTGATCTTTGTTACTGACAAGGAGCCAATGCATGTCACACGCCGAGAGTTCAAAAGCACGGCAAGAGAGACGGCCCCCGCGCTCATCCATATGCAGCCATGTGTGTCTTGTGCTAGGATGAATACTCATTCCAACTGCAAACTTCTCCAGAGCTTGTTTGTAACTTTTATCAACACCCTTGTGCATCATCTCAGAAGGGCAGCAGTCTGTGCTGGTGAGGGAGCCAAGAAGCTGCCTGAGAGCCACCGCTTTCCGTGCTGAGAGCCTCGCTGCGGGGCCTGCTCACCCTCTTAGCTGCGAGCCGTGGAAGGCGCTGTGCCGTGAGTGCACCTTGCCCTCGGACTGCTCCGCGAAACAGGCCTTCCACTGAAGGCTTGGCATTCCTAAGAACCTTTTCTTAAATAATTCAGCTGCTTCCCACAGCCGCTGCAGCGCTGAGAGGTATTAGTGGTGGTATTAATTCTCCTGTACCAAAAGCTGTTCTGGTGTACCTTGAGCAAACCCTCCCGCGCACAGCGTGCCGCCGAAGGCCCGCGCAGCACAACCCTCGGGACTCGGTGTGCCCAGAGCGGCCGCCTTGGCCAAGGGCCAGACATGGGAAAGTCACACAGAGGTCATAAAATCAAGTTGTATTGTTTCATTTTGAAAAAGTTCCTGGCAAGACTGGAGAGTTGCAAAGACACGGATCACACAGGTCATCTACGGCAAAGCGTATCTGCGCCGGGGCCTCAGACGTTAATATTATTACAGACTATGTTTTGTAATGATATTATCATACCATTGGGCCACATTTGTTTGTATTTCACCCTGTGGTCTGATTCACCCTACCCTAACTTTAGCAGCCTTAAAATTAGCAGCCTAGGCTTCCTCAGCAAGTCACTGGGGGACAGGAGAAGTGATGCCTCCAGAAGATCTTATTATGGCATCAATTGCTCTCTCAGTTAATGAAGCCTGCATGGTTTTAGGGGCCTAAAATTGGGTAGGATGAATATAAGTGTTTATGTTTAGCCTCACTTCCCTGTATACAAAAGTCTGTTTATTGGAGGCCCATATGAGCATGGGCAGAGCCTTTAAGAATTTGTGTTTATGTGGCTTCCAGGTAATTTTCTGAATCCCTCAATCAAAAACACGAGATTTCTGCCCCATAGGTTGCTATTCTCTACTTCCTTTTTTTATAAGCAGATGTAACTTGAATTGACTTGTTTGAACATTTCTGGGAGGTTTACCCCTGCCTAGAAATTCTAGCCTTTATTTGTTAAGTGGGTTCTCTCACTCCTTGGCAGCACAAAGAGATCCATTCATTTAGAGCAGCATATGAAGAACCCCTTGCATAGATGAATCAACACCAGCAATAGCATATGCTGCTCTTAAATTCAGCCATGAGCTTGTAAGTAGAGTATTAATGTATGTATTTTCTGGGGCAGGCTAAACATTCCTTTCCTAGGAGCTGTAAAGAAGAAATCTAGCAGCTCATAATTTAGGATTGTGAGGAATGGCAGTTTATGTTTTTTGTGGGTTTCCTGTATGTTATTTCACCCCCTGGTTTGGAGATGGGGAAGCAGCCAGTTTCGGGGAGGTTTCTGCTCCTTGCAGACCGCGCTGCTGCCCGGGAGAGCAAACCCTGTTTGCAGCGGGTGCTGCCGCCAGCCTGCACCATCCACACACCTCGCTCAGCTTGCTCTCCTGCCTCCTTAGCCGCTGCTACCAAATCGTAACAACGATCGTGCCGATTCTTGTTGCGAGCTGAGAAACACCTGAGGTTAAAAAATACAAACGTTGTAATTTGGAGTGTCCGCATTCTCCCAGCTGCCTTGAGACAGGCTGCTTCTTCACCGCACAAGAGTAGGTGTAATTTTGTTTTGCAAGTCTTAAGAGCAGCAGTATTGCTATGTTTGCTTTATTTTCTGAGTTGTGAGTCATTTGGTGATGAAAATGATATGCATCTTGTGTAGCTATGAATAGAAAAAAATTGCGAAAAGCTTTTTATGATATGCTAGTACAATCTCTGCTCTGCTCAGTATTTTAAGAGCTAAATTTCACCAAAATATTATGTTCGAGAATTACCTTTGCAACGTCCTTGAATCTGGGCATGAATATGGGTATGAATTTTCTGTTACTGTTTCTGGGTCTCGGTGGACTCTGGGCCAAAGGTAAAGCTGTCGCAACGGGCAAGATAACTCTGGTAGCCACTTACCGACTACTTTGCAGATGCATAAAACCATTCTGTCTCTTGGCTGGTATTCTTCCAGTTTTCCTGGTAGATAACTGTGTTCTTGAATATCTTTGTCAGCCACCAGAGGAGAGGTGGACATGCTTTCCATCCAGGAACTGCAGAAATGTAGCAATTAATCTATTCTCTTCTCCGGCCATCATTTATTTTTACAGCTTAACTTTCAATTAACATATTTTCAGTTACTGTCATTGAATATCTGGAGGTCGTTTGAGCAAAAATATGTGAATATATATAATTTACAAGAAATATAGGCTTGTATTGTGCCTTTGTAATTCTCTTCAGCTTCAGTATCTATAAGCTATGAGCAGACAAGCTTCTTCCCTCTTTTGGGATACTCTTTGCTAGCTAGGAACTGATGGCTTCATTAATAGAGGATATTTGAGTCTGCTGGGGCTAACGTATATATTTTCCCAGCTGAAAATGCCATAGTACTCTCCACCAGGCATAAGCACAATGACATACCACTGCAGCGCATGCCATCTTCTAGCTTTTCTCTCTATTTATGACTGCATGTGGAAAATTTATAAACGCTGCTGTATAAACTGCTACATTGTTTATCCAATATAGGTGTTCATCTGCGTCCCTTGTTTGCTAAAAACTCCCATTAACGTGAAGGTTACTGGTGGCTTTAAAGGGAGTTTTGGAAGCACAAAGGGTACAGGGGCAACTCTTCAGTAGTTTACAGGCTGCTGTAAATTAATGTCTTTTCAGCAAACAAATGTAGCATTTTAGCAGTGACTTCCTAGTGAAAACACTGAGCGTGCTTATCAGTTCAGATTCTAAGATAAAAATGTCAGAATGTAATTGTAATTGTATCTCATCTGATGTTGACACCTCACCAGTACTATTTAAGGAGGTATGAATCTCAGTTGTATCTACATGTTTGATTCTGATACAGCGACCAATGCAAAACTGAAAGGTGAACAGCCATGTTTTAGTATCACAGCTACAGAAGAAATCACAGTTTTCAAGAGATTGTTTTTAAATTTTGTTTCACTATTTCTAAAACATTTTCACCACTGAAGTATTTTTCTATACAGTTACCTGAGGCTTGGCTTCCTTTCACCAACCAAAATAGTCTGTAGCCTTCTACACTGTGAAAGGCAAGCTCTGTGGAGAAACATGGGCTTTGCGCTTGCCCAGCAAATTAGCAGAAACTTCATCCAAGCCATAAAAGCCTTTTATGTTATTCTGTGTTTATGTAATCAAAGCAATTAGGGATAGGAGCTTCAGGAATAAAGAGGTCTCTCTATCCAACATTTTACTCTCTCTAATTTGTAGGGATTTAAGAGTTCTTCTCTCAAGGCTCAGCTGTGTTTATGCAGTATATGCAGCTAGCACCGGAGCATGGTTTACTTTTAATAGCAAGGAGTAACATATGTCCCTATGGACATGGACACTTGCAAACAAGTCTGATACCGAGAATCAAAAAGCAAGATGGTACCAGTGCATCAGACTCTGTGCCACAGCGGGGTTTTTAGCTTTCGTCATTTCTATTTTATTTCGCGGGAGAGGAGTTGGGGAATCTCAGATCATACGGGGAATTTTAGAAGTCTATCACTCAACAATCATTTTATAAAGTCTAACTTCAAAAATGCACTATGATTTATTACAAAAGTATATTTTCCTCTGTTTGCCGACCTGGTTGTTCCATTTTGTGATAAGTTAAACTAAGCAGTTAATTTGTTGCACTGCCTAGCTGCATGAATTCATCCAGTGTACATATGTACCTGTGCAGCATTTCTTTGGGTTTTGTATTTGAATTTGCAGTATTGATTATTTTTGTATTTTACTTTGCCTCTGTTATTGGAATTGTAGTAAACATAATTTATACATATGATTTTACAACTGTTTTGCAACTGAAAAGTCTTCTTTAAATTGTAAAGTTTTATTGATGGATACTCATTAAAATGGTATAAGAATTATATTAACAATTGTTTTGTGTTTTGATGCTCTCTGTACATAAATATATGTCTATTTATCTGTTTAATGGTGCTTGTGTCTTGCAATTTTGGATACATTTTAGAATAAAGTTTCATTTTGCAAGAAATAGTTGTATTTTCAAAAGCTGTGTCAAAAAAAAAAAAAAAAAACCTTTCCAGGAAAAGTGTTACGACAGAAATATTAACCTCTAAAATATTTGCAGGTTCAGGCAGTAATACATTTGTTTTTAGAATACATATATATATAGTCTATAAAGATGCACAGCTACATATGGTTGATTAACTGACACCTACATTTAAGATTTTCCCCAAAAGAACCATTTTGGAGGCACTTTCTCCTGCTCCACTGGTAAGAAAAGACTTGTAAATGCCTTTTATATATATATGTTACAATGTCACAATTAAAACACGTAATTTTCCAAGGCACACGAAAAAGTCTCCAATTTTACACCTGTTTAAATACCAAAGGAATTTTGGTTCAAGATTCAAGCATAATTTTAGCCCACAGACTTCTTCTAAATGGTGGGGAAAATGTGGTTCTAAACCAGAACTCTTTTGCCAGCCCTTTGTTCTTTAATAGTTCTTGGAATAAATTCTAATTTGGCTGAAATTCTGGTCTGGAGCAGTTCTGTTGTTAGTTGAGCCAGTTGCTAGCTGTCTACCTCCTGTACATCTGAGTACAGCTTCTTGCTAGCTCTAATGGCCTTACTTTACAGAATATTTATCCACATCTAATACTGAATTCATCTTTTATTAATGCAGTGCCTTACCTCTCCTGGCACAACTGCTCTAAAGGCACTGTGCTGTGTCTTGTACTTCACAGCACTCCGGAGATACGCTACTGTGCTGCACAAAGCTTTTAAAATCATGTTGCTTCAATTACAAATGCATGTTATCAGGACATGAAAATCTAATATCCACCCTGTTTTCGCCTTTGTAAATGTATTTAAAACAATCCTGCACCTGTTGTTGTTGTTGTTTTCACCATGTCAGTTCAGCTCAAGAAGCTTCAAGCCATTAAGAACCATTTATTGACACAAACTTTTAAAAATTGCATTGGGAAAGAACAGTTCTGAAGGGAAGCCAATTTCTTAATCAGTTAACCAAACTTTTGAAAGTTGAGCTCATCCTAATTGACCACCAGTTCTCATTTCAAACGAGCCATTTTACTGAACCTGTAACTCAGTGACATAAGGGTTTGGATAAGGGGCATCTTCCGCCTCTCTCTTACCACTTGTGCCTCTCCTCACCAGAGATCAACGATGAGAAATCCGCTGCCTCACCACGAGGCTTCCCGGCTCCTGCCTTACCACGCAGTGTTGGTCCAGCCACTGCCTGTCTAGTGACATCCAGAGGCTGTGGTACAGGCTGCTGTGCCATGCAGGCACCTTTCAACTGGGAAATTGTTCATTTGTGGACCTGATCTCCTGTGTTAACTTGGGCCTGGGTTAACTAATTTCTCAGCTATGAAAGGGGAATAACATAGCTCACTAACATTCTGGGTATTTTCTGAGGATAAATAGACTGCAGACTGTAAAATACTCAGTTACTCCAATGGTGACTAATAACCTACAGGAGTATATGGGAATGCAGAGAAGTAAGTTAGTCACGCCAGCTGGAAGCAGGACACCCGAGCAGGTTACCTCAGCAGACAGGGTCAGAGAGGAGGAGCTGGAATGCAGGAGTGCAGAAGCTTAAGAAAACAGAGACCAGTTGTGGGAAAGGGCATTTTAGGTCACTCGTTCTCCTGTGTATGTTTGCCAAGTATCCAGAGCAGGGGCAGCTATGCGCATGGCTGGTTTGGATCCTGAATGGTAAAACCTGTGCTGGATGGGCAGCTCGCACACGGGAAAACATGCTTCCTCTTGCACCCTTTCCTCAGAAAGCAGGCGATGCACACAGACCTGAGGCGCAGGCTTCAAGTAACGGCTGCCCTTCAACCCAGCACAAACAAGGTGCCTTCTCTGTTTCTCTCATGTCCTTCTACACAGCCTAAGAGAGGTCTTCTGACCATTCACTCCAAGCAGGTCCTACTCTTAAGTAATTCTGAGCTCGAGCAAAGTTAGATTTTACATTTACTTGTGATGCTAACAGCTTTGTTGCTCCTGCTCACACCATGGACTACAAGTACCTATGGGCCAAAAACCTGATCCGTGGGACTAGGCTGAAAGGAGGTGAAGGAGATGAAAAACACATAAGCCTCATCTAAGAGAAAGTCTAGGTGATAAGCGAACCAAGATAAACTTGAGAACAAATTTGTAGATCACTGTCATAGGCAACCAAAAGACAAGAGTTTTTGTTTGTTTAAGTAAATTCTTAGGTCAGTTGAAAGACTTTTCCTTCTGAGACCTTGGAGACATGGCAGAGAAGCTGGCACTTGACTTCTCATCCTGTGAACTGAGAAGCTGAAGAAGGAAAATGGTAGTAAAGACTGAGCTGTGTTGCTGCCACTTCTGACAGTCTGCTTCTTGCCTTCGCAGAGGTCAGTCAAAAAAGAGAAAGAAAATTTAGCACAAGTTTTCTTCAGAAGCAGCAGCATAAAAGCAAATTTAGGGAACAGCAAAGCGCGTTGCTGAGAGCCAATATTCTCTGGTGCGCTAGTACAGCCATGCTGTTGCTTTATAAAAGAGTATGTGACAAAGAAACAGCGATCTTGCCATGGTGTAATGATAGTAACAGACCATTTGGGAAGAAAGAAAATCCCTACTGCACTGCACAACTCTATCTTGGCAAGGCCAGTTGGTTAAAATTCAGATTTTCCCTGCTGTTATGTAAAGATGGATCTTCAACAGTGTTCAGACCAACATTCAGGGCACAAGTTCATTGCTGTGTGTTTTTAAGAAACACGGCAAGCGCGCGGCTGGGACAGCTGAGGAGCCCTACCTGGGGCACAGGAAGGAAAAGCTGTGCCGAAAAGCTGCAGAAAAGCAGCTGTGGGAAAGGCGCAGAGCGGCTCCAGCGCGGCGGCCGCAGCCACACTCGAGCCTGGCGTGACCCGGGGAGCGCGCCTCGCCTCTCCGACAGCCTGCGCGCTACGGCCGCGCGGCCTGGCCGCCGGGGCGGGCGTTGGAGGGCGCACCCCGCACAGCGGCCGTTCCTGGCGCGGGGCCCGCTGCTGCCTGGCAGGAGGGCGCGCGCCCAGGGCCCGGCTGCTGGGCAGCCATGGTGGGGCAGTTAACTCGGCTGAGCAGGAGCCCCATCCACAACGCCCCGGGCAGCGCTATAGACGGCGCAGGGGCAGCACGTGCGTGGCCCTCGGCGAGCCCGGGGGCGCCGCCGTCTCCTCCCCGCCGCGCCCGC
>VZSV01000168.1:508013-539034 GCA_013398735.1 Nothocercus julius | reverse complement strand
CCGCCGCCATTTGCCCCCCCGGGGGCTGCCCCGACCCCGCCGCCATTTGCCCCCCGGCGCCTTCCGTCCCGCGCGCAGGCGCGGCCTGCGCGGGGCGCTGCCCCCGGACCCCCGCGGTGTCCGTGGGGCGGCGGGGACGGCCGTGGCGCTGGGCGGCCGGGGCTGGCAGGGAGCGTGAAGCGCACGGCAGGGTGAGGAGAGACAGGGTCGCAGAGACGGCGAGGGCTAAAGAGGAGAGGAACAGCGTGGGGGAAAGGAAGGAAAACCAGAGATACGATGGCAGAAAAAAGAGAAAACTGCTGAGGACTGGCAAAATGTCAGGAGAGAGGAGAGAAAAAAAAAATACAGTGCGCTTTTTGCTTTGTTTTGTATAAATTCAGCAGTGAAAACTTCGTAAGTCCCCGAGCTAACTTGTGGAAGTTGGGGCTGCATCCCGAGCGCTGGGAGTATTCGCGGTGC
The DNA here is from genome assembly GCA_013398735.1 of Nothocercus julius. NCBI lineage: Eukaryota > Metazoa > Chordata > Aves > Tinamiformes > Tinamidae > Nothocercus > Nothocercus julius. Next base: position 538,575 of record VZSV01000168.1, on the reverse strand, counting down.
GGCCGTCGGCAGCGAGCGCCGCTCCGGAGCGCGGCTGCGTCACGTCACGTCACGTCAGCGGCGCCCGATCGGCCTCGCAGGGCGCGCGGGTGTCTTCGGGGGGCTCGGGCCTGGCTGGCGGCGCCGCACGGCGCGGTGGCCGGGGTATTCCCGCCGCGTGGGTGGGTGTCGTGACGGTTGGTGATGCGCCGCGGTGTCGTGTCCTCCTCCTATGTGGAAAGAGTTTAGTTGCTGGGGAGCCGGTTCCGCACAGGAACTGGCACCTGCTTCACTTTGGCACGCAGCAACTTCCAAGTAAAGTGACATGTTTTCTAGAGATATTTTTTTCTAATGAGTAGTGATTTCTGCCAGGTATTTACCCCTCAGCAGTACTGTACAGACAGGATCCGCTCTAGTGGCGACAGCCCGTTAACTTGATTTCCCGCTCAGAGCGGCAGAACCTGGCTGTTGCCGTTTGCCAGAGCTCCCTTGACTTGGGTTAAGCCCTGATCCTCATCAGCCCTGGATCTGCCAGCACAGCTCGCTTTCAGCCCACCTTTTGTAATCGCTTTTGCTAGATTAGTCTTCGGACAGCGCCATTAATTCGTGCCGTGAGGGTAATCCTGTCACACACTACAGATATTTTAACACCTTCCCTGGCTTTGCTTTCTGCGTTGCAGCAACCACCAACTGCTAGGCAGGGATTTGTTTGGCTTTAGCACCTTTCCCCCACACTAGCACCAGCTGGTGCAGTTGCAGGGGCCTGGGCTTTGCAGCTCCCTCACTTCATATCCTGCTGCTTGCTCCACTTTTGAGGCTATTTATGAGCTATCACCTTCCTACTCATCATCTTGCATGACCTGTCAAAGCGATGTTTCCAGTTGCTTAGTGGTTAGTGCCCCCTTCCTTCATCATGGTTGCTTGTGTCTTCCAGACACGCCTGCCTGGATTTTGCCCCTCGTACTTTAGAAGCGAGCTCCGTGGTACCTAATTAAAACAAAAAAGATGTACTGTTTTTTACAATCAAGTATTTCTTGGGAGATAAAGAACATAGTACAAGTTTTGTACAAATATTTTACAATTTTTACAATGAGTAATTTTTTAATTTTTAAAATCTTTTGTGTGTGCATACTTATATTTAATCCCTGCCTTTTTATTGCAAAAGTGAGGGCATGTATTTTTCTGATTCCTTCTGGTGTGGCAGTACTATCGAGCCGTAGATCTTAGCCTGTGAAAAATAATCCCTGTGTCTGAGAATCCTTAAGTGACATAAAGCTTCCACATTTGTTTAGTGTAGTCACTTTTCACAGCATACTGGTATGAGAGGGGTTTCAGAGATTTCTGTGACTCTTTTTGTCCTTCGCTGTTCTTGTAATCTCTCTCTTACTCAGATCAATCTTTTTCAGAGAAAGATCTTAAATAATCTTAAATAAAAATGAGGCAGTATCATTATCCATCTGATAGCATTAAGATATTACTCTTATTTCATGATAAATATTGACTCTAATCTTACTGAGTTCTTTTTTAAAGGGTCCACTGCAGACTTGCATTGGGGTGATCAAAAGAAGAATTGGGAAGTGGTGTGTTTTCATCTCTCCTGCGCACATATACAGGTGAACAGCTTGCTGCAAGCACAGCATAGTAATTCTGTGTCTATGTTTCTCTTTTGAAGCTGAGAAACATGCTGGTGTGTCTTGTGTGACGGCATCAATGGATGACATACGTTTTGAAGAGACTGCCAGGTACAAAACTAGCTAGTAATAATCAGATGCTTTCTTTACAGATATTATTACTGGGCAGAGAGAAACTGAGATATTATAAAATTTAAGATAATGGGTCAATGGCCTCCCCCCAGTCCCAGGTTTAAGTCTCGTAATTGGCCTTCTGTATCTGTGATAGCTTGACCTACCTGGAAAACAAATCAATTTAAACAAGTCCAAAATAAACTGTGCTGCTTTGACCCAGCGAGCTAGAAGCCAGGTGAGAAACTGATGGCCTAATGATCTTTGGCCCTAGCTAAAATGAGTGCTATGGTTCATTACTTATCTGTTAAATAGCGAATATAGACCTGTAGCAGTTATTGCATGATTTCTTTATCACTGCAAGTGCTCTTTCCGTTTGTTTTCAGCCACATCATTCTTTCCACTCTTAATGTAACAAAATAGAAACTTTTTGCATTTGAGATCGGTGACTACTTAGTGAACCTACAAGATGATACAGAACTTCAAAAACTTGAACCATTTTTCATGATTTCCTGAGGGATGTATAACAGTGTGGGAAGAAATGGCATGTTTTAATCAAAATCTTATCTTAATAGAAAGTGAAATCCATTACCTTGTAGTTAATGCTGAGTTTAACTGTTTATTTAAAAAAACGCGTTCTGCTGGCATTTAAGTAAGGCTCTGTGTAATAAGTTTGTTACATTGCAGAATCTGGTTTGCTGCCCCAGTGAAGACACAAGCAAAAGAGGAACTAAGATACCTGATGAATTCCCCCCCAGCCTTGCAAACTGGAAATTAGTGTTTAGGTCAATGCATAGGTGGGAATGACCTGGTTTCATGGACGCAGGCAATTGCCAGGATTGTGAACTGAGCAACATTGGCTATTAGGTGCAGAAGTGATGTCAGTTTAAAACTGTTTGCTATATGTAAGTGTAAAATTAGTGCACACAGACTTCTGAACAGCAGTATTGTTAGACTAGCAGCCACTGAAAAGAGAAAACTGGCACCAGTTTAAAAAAAAAAAAAAAAGTAAGTGAACATGGTCATGCTGAATCTTGAAATCAAAAGAGGTTCTTAGTTTCAAAAAACTTGGAATGAATTTTGAAGATTTTATCTTGAGTTGTGCTGTGTTTTTAATTTTGTCCTTAGGAAAAAGTCCTCTCTGTGAAAACTGTAATCACAGGGTCCTACAAATGAAGTCAGGGTAATGCTTGTCTTTTGGACATTTTCAGGCATCAACTCTGCTTCTCAGGCGTTTCAAGATTTTAGACCTCAGTAACTTCAGAGCAGTTTACTGTCTTGTTTGAGGGCAGAACTGGGCATCTAAAATGTACTCAAAATAATTTTTCTTCTAAATCTATTTCAAAATATGTCTATTCTATAGTTCTACATTCACTTCTGGTGTCAATGTTTCTTTATTAACAAGAAATTAGGGTATGAGCTATAAATGTGAAGAGTTTTCAGTAATTATTTTTCAGCCTTAAGTCAGACCTAACATCCTGTTTATAGCTTACTGTATGATTTCCTGAACTTTGCCAAATCTTGTTGATTAAACAAACCTCTTGCAAAAATAACAGAGAGCTTGAGTAGTACATAAAAAAAAAAAAAATGTTTTGTAAGTTACCTGCTGTAAAGTTTCATTCACCTACTTCAGGTTACCATAAGTTTTATTATTAACTATTTCGATTAACTATTTGGTACTTTTCAGTTGAAAAAGATTTTTTTTCAAGTATCTTTCCAGTTAAAATGGAAAACTGAAATTCCCACAATATTGTTACATATTTCCACTGAAATTCTCACAATACTGCTCAATATTGCGAAACTCAATTTTATTCCATGATAACAACTAAATCTCTCTTCCTTGTCTTAATGTACAGCAGTTCATTGGTAGTAAGACTGTTGTCTGTGTTTTTTTTTATATATACATATATATATATGTATATTTATGATTTTTGTCAATGTTCCATGTGTAAATCCTACTCAGTTTGTTCTGGCGTATTTCAGGATCCCTCTGTGAGTTACAAATGGAAGTGCCAAGTTCTGTGACTCTTGCCCTTAAATATCTATTTAAATGCCTGGGCGGATTGGCTTCCCTGGCTTAAATAAATCAGTTTGTCCAGAGTCAGAATAGCTGATAGATTATGGAACACTTCATTTTGAAACAGCTCCCCAAAGCACATGAAAAGACATTTCCCTGTCATCTAAGTCTTGCCATCTCAGTTCTGACATCTTTATTTTCTGCTGTGGCTGGGGATCCCGTAGGACTCTACTTCCTGCAGTGAAATGGGAATCTGGCTGTGCAGGCTGTAGGGAGCCTAATCTCTGAAGTTCCAGCCCACCTTCCTGTGGGCCTGACTTCACAGGGTGAAATCACACCCAGCTTCTTGCTGTCGTTCTCAGCCTGTAGTTTGTGGAAAAGCTTGGCCAGACCCACGCTGTGCCCTGTGAGCCTCTCTCATGCAGCGCTCTCATGAGGGGAAGGGTGCTCCCCGGGGAAGCGGCATGGACAGGGCTGGGTAGATGAGTTTTGCATGGAAGAAGAGCACCTGCCAGCGTGAGGTGCCGAGCAGAGGTTCTCATGGGCATGAGTCTGGCATCACAACCTGTTTGGCAAAGTGATCCTGAGACCCTCTGCAAATACCCATGGAGACCCTGAACCCTGTCCTTTAAGGAAAGCCTCAAACTCTTCAGTTAGTGTGTGTCTTGTTCAGTCATGGAATTTATCCACTGAGTATGATTCTTTCACCCTGTATTTGTCATTGCCTGCACTGGGATGCCAACCGTAATCCTCTTGAGTCAAGGTATTTGAGCTCAGTTTCCAAGTTTTCTAAGGGCGTTTTTTAAAAGACCATAGCTCTAATTTCTTTCCAAGCCTGTACATAAACATTGCGCTGTTGTTCTGAGCATCATCTTCTTTCTGCAGATGAGCTGATGGTTCCCTTAATGTGCAAATTAGAATTAATCATGTTAATGGTCGTTGGTTTTCTTTGCAAGCAGTGGTGGAAAAACTTCACATGAATATCTTCCACAAAAGGCAGGGAGGGTGGTGGATCTGCAGATGGTCATTAATCTTTCCTGTAACCTTTCTTTTTTTTTTTTTTAACCCGCCTTCTCAAAGGCTTCCACTTGCATTTCTAGTGCGAACGAGAAAGAAAAGGTTTCTGTATATTTGATTGTTCCTCTCTGGTGCTGTAAAGAAGCAGGTCTTTTATTTTCTGCCTTGGTGTTTGATAGTAACTATTTGAGGTTCTGGCTGTCAGAGGAGTAAGATAAGAAAAGTGCTACCTTAAACATAAAGATCCTATTCATTAAATTAGGAAGAAATGATAGAGAGCAGTTTTAGAAATGGGGGTCATACAGTGCCAAATCCTCAGCTGTTGTAAATTTTTCCATTTCATAGATAATGGACAGTACCTGGAATTACATTTTATTGTCATGGGTGTAGCTTGCTGTACTTTGCCTGCTTTGGGACTTGATGCTTAGCAGCTCCAAGTCAGTAGCTGAAGTCAGTGGCCTGATGCCCAGTGCTTCTGACTTACCACATGCAGTGGGTCCTGTTATTCTTCTGGTCAATAAGACACTCGGGGGAACTGCCTTATTCCCACTGTTTCAGCACTGCGTTATGTTAGGTTACTTGCAAGGTCTAGAGTTTTACAGACAAGGGTAACTCTTATTATCAGCAGACAATGTGCATTTTGAAAACTCCAGGAGGAAAGAGACAAAGAATGTTTTCAGCCATTTCAATCTATGCAGGTAAATGTATGTAATTTTACATAGGTATTCAGTGTAGGTAAACGGGGAAACATTAGGCTGCAGTTTTGTTGTTCACAACTGTGCTGCTCTTTGGATGGAATGGGCATGCCTCAACCCTATTCTTGGCCAAAACTTGGAAAATAAGCTTGTTCTCAGCTTTCAAAGAGGTCAAAGCAACTTTTGTTCTGGCAATACTTTGTTGTGCATCTGTATCTTGCTCATTCTTGCAGCTAGATGTGCTGAGTGTTTTGCTAACTCATGGCAAGATGTCTTTGAGAAAAAAATAGAATCTAGACTGAAATTTCTAGGGGGATTCAGCTCTTATGGACCTTGGGCCTGGATCTTACGTGGTGTTGTGCAGCTGGCAGGAAGATGAAGCAATGCTGCTATTAAGCTTGCATAGTTTTTCAAATGGGTCTAGTCTTCACTGAGCACTAGTGAAGCCTGCCTTTGAAGAACTGTGCTAAACCTTTTTCACTGTATTTCCAGTGGTCTAGGGTGGATATAAACCGGTCACAGCTAATGAGATGCTCTCCCAAAGAGAGCGCTTTTAGCACCTTGAGAACCAGGTCCAAACCCATTATTAAGCTGTGTGATTACAAACCATAAGATGATACTCTTCTTAACAGGGTTGGACAAATTATTACCATCAAAGCAAAAGTGAACAGAGCATTCAGTACCAGCATGGAGGTAAGAGAGCATCACTGTTATACCTAACAATGTTTGAAGAATAGAGGAGGAAGGTGGGAGGGGAAGGATGCAACAGTGGTCAGGTGCTTATTAATTTCAGAAGGAGCTTTGTGCAGGTGTCTAAACAATACTGCCCCCTAATGAAACTCTGGTTTCATAATGACTTTTATATTTGCATATTATCTGTCAGATAATTTGGGGCAGAATGGTAACTAGACCCTGAGGGCTTAACCTCTTTAGCAGGTATAATGTACAAGATGAGGTGGTTGGTGTAGGTCAGTCCAGAGATATTCACCAGTGTTTGTTTGAACAGTATTTGGATCAGAGCCCAGAGTCCATCAAACAGGTGGTGATCTAAATATTTTGGAAATTTGTGGCGCAAAGGTATTTCTCTCAGGGGTGTGTGTGTTCTCACTGCTCACATTGTAACAGGCATGGTGATGCATTGCCTCATCACTGACCTGAAATCAGGATTGAACCGTAAGGGGTCTTACTCCACCTGGCATCCATCTCTAGTTTCCATAAGTATTGATAGGAGTGACGTGAGCATGTCTCCAGGAGACAGCATGCCAAAAGATTCTAAAAATTCAAAATCTAAAAGCTTTCATACGTGTCAGATATAAAGCCAAATCTGGGTGATTTGTCCTGAAATTTGTCCTGTTTAATATTCTACGTTATGAGCAAACTAAACATTCACGTAGACCTGTGGTACTAAAGATTTTTCCAGGGCTCAGAGGATCTTGTGACGTTCTGAAACGTTCAGAGATGTTTGATGATAGCACAGTAGTCTTGTCTTTTTCTTTTCTTCTTTTTCTACTTTCTTATTTTTTTAGGTGTTAGGGACGGGCCATGATTGATTTGCTAAACACTGCATTGCTTTCTGTCAGCTCAGCCAACAATGATGTAATATATCTTACTTTTTGTACCCATCTCCCATTACCTCCTTCCTTATAGGTTGGCATCGAGGTTACAGTGCAGGATATGTTGGCTAACGCAGAAAAACTTGTGAGTGTGGCGTATGCAACATATGTAGCCAAACCAGTTGGCGGTGTAAAGGTATTATTTCTGTTTTGTTTCATGCTTAAAGTTACTGGCAGTGCATTTCTCTGAGATAACCCAACTTTTTTTTTGATTGTAAAACGCAAGAAAAGGTTGATACCTCTTTTACTTTCCAACCAATAATAGAAATACAGCACAAAGTCCAGACTATAAAGACTTTTTTCCCCTGGTCTCTGCTCTGAAGTTGTTAGCTTTTTTTAATTGTTCACACTTTCTCCTGCACTTTCTACTAGTAACAGAATCCGTGCCTTTCTGGGTGCGGATTGTGCTGTTGACAGAGGCAGGGCAGCAGCACTGGAACAGATCCCCATGATCTGCAGGACCTCCCCTTTTCAGAAACCTATCTACCCGTATGTTGAAAACTGTTTTTTTGTTTGTTTTAATCCTTCACTCTCCTTTTTGAGACAGCTATACCACGGCATCTGTCTTCAGATAGGAGATGTTACTTTTTTAAGCCAGTTTCCAACCTAATTAATTCATTTTATATATGTTAATTAGTTTTCATGCTGATGTTTTTTCTTCACCTTAGTGTTTCCTCCCTGGAGGTGTTTGTAGAAAGCAGTCATAGTGTTGTTTGGCCTTCATATTGCTGTGCCAGATAGGGCCAGTTCTTTTAAAGCTTTCTTATGAGAAAGGCCACATATTCCGCAGATCCTCTAAATATCCCTTTGTATCAAGCACTCTTCTTTCTTGAACATGAAGGACTAGAATCATATACCACTTCTCACTTTCCTGTCCTCTTTTATGAGTTAAGAAAGCACATCTGCCCTTTTAGCATCCACTGCGGACTGGTAGACAGCAATCATGCTGTGAGCAGTTCAACTATTTCTGCTTTTTCTTCTGCAATGATACTTTTTTTTTTTTTTTTTCTCCAAAAACTAAAGCATAGTCTGTTTGTGAAAAGGTGGTGGCTAAGCTGGTTAACCTGAGAGCACTAAAATAGTCCAAGGATTATTTATTACTGGTTTGGCATTGCACCCGTGACATTGTCCATTTACCTTTTGTCTAGATTTCCAGGGAGGTTATTTCAGTATTACTTTGCTGGCAGTTAGCTAGGACAGTTAACTAATACTTAACACAGGCATGTCCAAAAGAAACCTGAGAGTAGCTCAAAATGAGAAAATAAAATCTCAGAGAAGTGAACACTTTTTTTCAAATGCACATTTCTGAATGAATGTTCCCAAAGTTGCGCACAGAGCAGCAGAATTCTTTCACCATCTAACTCTTTTAACTGAGCCAGCTAGAAAAAAAAAAACAGGAAGCCATTGAGAGGAATAGAGATGGGGCAAAGAAACTGAAAGAGGTTGAGTGAAGCCTCAGAGGCTCAGAACGGATGTCAGCACTGCTTCAGGACACCACAGATTGGTTTTGTGTGTGTTGCAGTTCCTGTGCTGTATTGCAGAGTTCCTGAGAAGAAGACCTCACAGATAAATCCTACAGTGACTTTTTGCTGACACCTCTGCCACTGCCTCCACAGTATTTAACTAAATATAATACTTTCCAGAATCCAGTGTGGGATTAGATTCAGTTTGGCCCTGAAGTGCAATGCATGAAATTTGCACTTAAGAAGCAAAAGACCGTATCTTGGCAAAAGAAGAATGTGTGTGTGGGCACAAGTAGTATTTAGGGCATAAATCTGTAATGTCAGAAGCTGCACCAACTGCTGTATTTTTGTGCATCCCCCAACCACCCCCTCAGAAAACCAGTGTTCCTCTGCAAATAAGTGCACAGGTAGTCAGGGATAGATGCAACAGGCCATGTGAGTAAGGAGTGAATGATAGAAATGAGAGGGAGTAAGCTACCTGTGGCGTGAGTGAGAGTGGACTTTGGGGTACACTTCCCCACACTCTGCACCTCTGCGCAGTGTGGCTGGATTGCTTTTGCTGATGTGAAAATTTTATGCTTTCAAATTAAGGTTTATTTACGTTCTTTTTTTTTTTTTTTTTTTTAAATAAGAACAGTTTTAAACAGTATGTGCTATCATTCATATGTGCTTTAAAGTAAATGCACTTTGTTACTGAGCTGTAACAAATAGTCATGTTATGAAAGTGGAAAGGGGCAGAAAGGTAATGCAGAATCTCTTGAACTTCAACTCTGCTGTTATCAATATTAACAACTCATGTTGGACAGTTGATAGCAAAGGATTGTAACAAATGCTAGTGCAAACTCTTGTTCAAACTGTATTTGAGGAGCCGTTCTGAGTTGAGTGCACCTTGTTATGATTATGCAATTAAGATGCAATTAAGATGATTTCTCTCTTTTTTTTTTTTTTTTAAAGATTGAATTGAAACCTGTAAATCTTCTGTCTAGACAAGACCACCTGGAACATAGCCTGGCTATTGAGAGAAGGAGAATCCGCCTGGACTATGAGGAAGTCTTTCAGAACCTGATGCAGGAGAGTAATAAGGAAGATGGTTGCTGTGGTCAGTACGGAGCAGGCAATAAATAGTTTGTTGGTAGCTCGAAGGGAGGGGAATGAACGGTCCAGCCACCTGAGGAGTGGTCATAGTGAGGTAGTAGTCTCAGGTTGGGAAGGGTGTGCCAGGTTTGTGAGGGTAAGACTGTTACTCTAATACAGTGGTATTTATTTCTATTTTAGAAATTCTGGATTTAAAATGCAGATTTGAAAGCAAAACATGCATGAAATGTGAAATGCAGGTCTTCATATACGTTATATGTATAGCATTTAATGGCTGAAGCAGAATCTTGGTTTCCAGATTCTGGTTTCCACTGCCTTGCCTGGAAACTTCCTGGAAAGATCCTGCCATCACTAACACTAATTCAGCTTCTGGAGGACACAGAACAAGCAAAATAGGGGAAAGGGGGAGAGGAAAATATTGTAGAGGCTTCCAGGTAGCAAAAGGTTATAAATCACATCCAGCAAGTGGAGCTTGTCTTTTGTTTCCATGTTATGCAACAACTTAAATAGGTCTAAAGTACAGGTGAGTCAGATGTGTCTGCACGCACACAAATACATAGTATTAAGGTAGGTTATTTAGGGCAAAAGTCAAAAGTATATTTCAGGTCAAGTAGCATGTAGTGCAGGTGAGCACTTTTTAAGTGACTGATAAAATCTCATGCTTGAATATAATGTAGCAAAATGTAACTGAGAAAAAGATGACAGTGAGTATGTGTGGCTAAGCATTTGAAAGTGGAATTGGAAAAGTTCAGATAATGGGAGGCAGTTACTAATTTAGATCAATATTTCTCTCTTAAACATGTGTGCATCTTGTGTGTTGTCCCTAATAATGGCAAGGTTTGCAGGTAGCAGGTTATAAAGTAATTGCCACACTCTCCCCTTTGTTAGACCCATTAGCAGAGGTTCAGGTCATACGTGAGGGCCAAAGTCTGTAAAAGGCATTTGAATATAAGATAAGGAATAAACTGCTTTAAATGTCCTTTACAGGTTATGCCCAGCAGCCATGAATCATCACAAATGTGTGCTGGCCTGAGTGGCCCGCGGTGCTCTTGGCTGGCCGAGTTCCACAGTGCTGCTTCTGACACAGCTTGTTGAGGGCCAGGGGGTGGCTAGGAGGGATCACTGTGGTGTAATACACCCAGCCACGCTCCGTCCACACCTCTTCTTGACAGGACAGAGCAAATTTTCAGCCTCTTGCAGGCGTGGGAAAGGACAGAGGCATTCCATATTTCAAGTATTTTTCTTTTCATCATGCCTGATGCAAATGGCACCTTTCGGTAATGGAGCATTGCTGGGGTGTTTTTGGCTATGTGACTTACCAGCTGATCTGAAATAAACCATTAACACATTACTGCCACTTTTTCAGATCTTCTTAAAGACGAAGATGCGGTTTCGACTGAGCTTACTCATGTGCAGAGTATTGAGCTTGTCTTGCCTCCGCATGCAAACCATAATGAAAATGCTTTTGGTGGCCAGATCATGGCTTGGATGGAGACAGTGGCTAGCATTTCAGCAAGGTACTGCTCTGTGTCACAGCCTTTCTCTGAGTGGAGGTGTTCCTCAATTTTAAAGTTAAAGGCTTCGTGAGGGTTTATTTTAAATTACCCAAATCTTTGTGACTTCTCTTACTCCTTCTCTTCCTCCTAAGGTTGCAGGTCTCGTCCCTGTTTATTTGGCACATTTTCTATGGCATTCCTTCTTGTGGACCCCAGCCAGCCTGGGGTATAAATACTCTTTTCTCCTTGTTGCACACAGTGGCCCTGTGGCAAAAGAGACTGCATTATTTACCTGAAGCGCTCTGCAAACAGTCATCATCAAAAATAAGAATAGAAACCTGGCCTCCTCATGGTTGGTACAGTGTTTTAAAAGCAGAAGTAACCTTCTAGGAAAGGTAAAACAGTTAGGGATGCCAAGTCCCACATTCTGTGGATTGTAATCTTCCAGCAATTTAAAGAGTTTTGACCCTTTAAAAAAAGACTTTAAAAGTTTTTTTTTGTTTTGTTTTTTGTTTAGGTGGAAAGTGCAAAATATTTTTGTGACACTTTCTGTTATTGCTTGCCGTTATGGCTGAGGCATGTAATCATTTAATTTCTTTCTCTGAAATCAAATTGTTGCTTTCTTCCTCTTTGCTCTTGGGCTCTATACAAAGCTTCTTTGTAAGCAAGACTTGAGCTTCCGTTGGAATTCTCCTTGCATGCCAAATGACCTAATTTACTGCAGGGATTTTAGACATGTTTTCGTTTTTTAACTTTAATAATTAAATGACTTTCCCATTCATTATTCATGTAATTTTGATTTGTAGCTAGTAGTTGTACTGATAACAACAGATTTTCTGTAGTGGTTGGATAAACAGCTCTTTTTATTAACAACAGAATGCACCGACCTTAGCCCAGTGTGTAATTTCCCTGACTTCAAAGGGAATGTTTCTGATTTGGGCCATAATCTGACCCAAAATATTTACCTCTTTTCATTTGATAAATTTGACCCCACACTTAGGTTTAAAAACAGAAAGGAAACATCAACAAAGCAGGTAGTGAAAATATTTTCTTTGGAACTATGAATGTCAAACATGATTTGTTGTGTTGCAAATATCAGGAATAAGAGCTGATGGCAGTGCCTGGATGAAAGCAGAGATTCTGTATTTTAGGCTTGAGAAATAGCTAGTTTTGCTACAGTCGTTTTTTGAAGCAACTCACAATTAGATCTGACCTTTGAAGGTGCCAGTTAAGAGTTGCTATGGCCACAGATTCTGATGGAGGAATGGTGGAGGAGGAGTAATTCTTGAAAAATGCATTTCTAAGTGTATTCTAAAGGTTATTTTCCCACTCACCCATCCCTAAAACACTTTTTTTAGCTGGACAGTAATTGAACGTCTTACAGATCTGCCCTTTCTTGATGTTTTACACTTCCAGTAAAAGTATTCAGAGCTTAGTTTTCCAGGAAAAATGTAGTTGATATTTAGTCTAAACTTCCCTTTTGTTCCTCTCTTATTTTCAGTCATATAATGTTTGCATTTTTATTGCGAATGTTGTAAATGAGGTCAACATTTAGCATTTTAAATAAGAAGAGCAAATTATTTGTAATGAAATTACGAAGTCATTTGAATGGATAAGTCTATTAACAAGTTGTACCAGTCAATTAATTAGCCACAGATAATTGTCCACACTTAACAATACCAGTACATTAGTTTACGGAATGCAATTGAGTTAAAAGCTAAGAACACCACAAAATTGTATTTTTGAGTTTAAAAGTGCGCAGTGAAAATCTATTCCCATGTACATGCGTGTTTCTTAGAGGACTTTGCTTACATGCATGAGGGTAAAACGTTTTTTTGTGTGTTTTTTTTTTTCAAAGACTAAAAATAAATGGCATTATTTTATATTGTCTTCTAATTATGGGATGCACAGAGATCCCAGTTAAGAGTGTGGCTTTGGCTGGGCTTAAATTGTTGCTTGCTCCAAAGAACTTGCAAATTCTTAGGCTGTGTCTACACTGCAGATATCTTCTGTCAGGGCTATAAATGTCAGAGGAGTGGAGGATCAGTGGAATTCCTTAGTGTAGATGCTATAACATTGCAGGATTACTCTTTTAGCAGTGTAATTGGGATCAGGAGTGCATCTGTTTTTCTTTTACGATACTGGTCCGAAGAGCATTTGTCCTAGTACAGTCTTGGAAAGGGCATTCTCCTGGCAGAAGAAATCATTTGTACTAGTCCAGCAAGTCTCACAAGAGTGGCTACAGCCTGTATCGCTGGCAATTCAAAGAGATCCATAGGATAACTCTGCTGAACGTGGCTGCTTGTGACTGAATGCTGTACAGGATCAGTTCTGAAATGAGAGACAGGTGAGTGGATGCCATATGCAGTTGTAAGGACAAAGAAAACAAAAACATCAAGATTTGTTTATGTTTAGTGCTCTACTTTATCCTGATCTTTTAAAATTTAGTCAATAATTCTGGGGTTATAGATGGTTAAGGAAGCAGTTCAACATCTTGCTGTTCCTTTTTGTGTTTGGGAAACCAGAAACGATTTGACAAACAAGCAGAAAATTACAAAATATTAAGAACTGACAGACTGAAATTTCTGCTGCTTGAACAGTCTTTCTGGTGCTGAACACTTCCACTCAGGTTTCTTTAACTGAATAAAGGCTTTATTATCCGACATCTTTATGTACTGAGCAATACCCTACTCCCCATGCAGTCGTATGGAAATCAATGAAACTTTGTGAAGCAAGTAGCTACTCTGTAGGTAAGAGGTTTGTGATCTGTCTCCCAAAGAAGGTAGTAAAAAGCAGTGAGAATTAATTAGTGATTGTAAAGTGTGTTGAAGACAAAACAGCATGATATAAGTAGTATTGTTATGTTTGAGGCCCAAATTATATGCTGTTGGAGCTGAAAATGTTTACTGCATTTCCGTGGGTTATGGAAGGGATTATACAGTCATCTTGGCTGTGCAAAACCTGTTGCTGTAATCACTACTTTCTGCCAACCCAAGAAAGGTGGTGTTTTGAAAGACTGTGTTTTGCTCTGTATCTCTTCTGCTTTCAGCCGCCTTTGCCGTTCGTATCCCGTCTTGAAATCAGTCGATATGTTTAAGTTCCGGGGACCGTCCGTTGTGGGTGACCGCCTTGTCTTCAATGCAATTGTGAACAATACATTTCAGAATAGGTAAAGGTACTTGTGCTTCTTGTGTTTCTTGACTTCTCCAGCACCAGCTTGTTTTAGATTTTTAGCTGTCAGTGGGCTTTGCCTTACTGAATGAAAGGTTTTTTTGTTTGTTGTTTGTTTGTTTTTGCATTTTTAAAAACTTTTCTGTGTTTTCTGAAGTGTATTTTGACTTTCACTCTGAAAATATAAAGATTTTTCATAGCCAAATCCTCATCCTGCAAATTCTGACTCTAGACTTCAGGGGTTTTTGGGAGACATTTTGCTCTTAGGGCCTTGAGTGATCAGAAAGCTACAGCTTGCCGCCAGGCCCTTCCTGTTTGGTCATTTGTCACCAGTTTTGGGGTTTGCATTTTTGCTGGCATTTGGCAAAATTCACGTTTTATTTTGTTTTTTTTTCTTCATGGTTTGAGTGCATGCAGGGGTGAGGCTTTGTCGGTGGCTGCTTGAAATAAATGACTACAGCCTAATGCCAACCTTTACCTTCCTCACAGAGGCAAAGTGTAGAGTAGGGTCATTTTAAGAGTGGAACATGGATTTGGGGAAGCTAAACACCTGCTCTTGAGATTCAGTGGTGACTTCTTAGCAGTCTTCTGCAGGTTCTGCTTGCTTATGGTTACCAGCTTTTTCCTGTGCATATGTGCCGTTTCCTGTGCAGATTTCAGACTCCTGTTGTGTTTTTGCCACAGAGAAGAACTCCCCTCAACTCTGGCAAAGGAATTGTGGCTTTGATACTAATCTGCTAGTCTGGGAATGTTTCCCAACCACGGGTATGGTTCTTTGGGCCAAGAGAGGACCTTTGAGCCTGCACCCTGGTTGTGGTACAGCTTACGTTGAGCCCTCTTCCTTCAGCCAGTCCCTACTCCAGAGGCAGCAGGACGTAGTCACACAGGGCAGGTCATGAACAGTAGAAAGACAAGGCACAGAGGCACAAACCGAAGCAATCCCTCCTCCACCTTTTGTGGGACAAACACTGTCCTGGCATAGCTATTTTGTGGCTGCTTTCACTGTAGGTATGTTTGACCCTGCCTGAGGGCTAGCAGGGCACCTTCATGCTGTGCATCTGCAGAATGTCAAATTGATATCATCTTGCTGACTTTTGCTGTCTCTTCTCAGTCTGCTCATTGGTGTTTACATTTTGCTGCTTAACTCCCTGTCTTCTCATTTTACTAGCGCTATTTATCTAGAGCCACCTTCTGTTTCGCTTCTGAAACGTGTCTGTCCAGACTGAGTAGTTTATTTCCTGTGCTACACAATGTATTTGAATCAGACTTCCTGCACCCATGAGGTCTGCAGCAGTCCTGCTTAGTATGTCTCAGGGCTACTTCTGCATCACTTATAGTACTTCAATAATTAATTTCAACTCTTATTTCAGTGTGGAGGTTGGTGTCCGTGTTGAGGCTTATAACTGTGAAGAATGGATCAAGGACCAAGCACGGCATATTAACAGCGCTTTTCTCATTTTTCATGCTGTAAATGACAAAGGAGAGCTGCTCACCTTCCCCAGAGTTAAACCTACTACAAAGGTCAGCTCTCATTCTCGGAAGCAGGGTGAATGTGTACGTGGGATTACGTGGTCCAGCCCAGCAGCCTGCATGTCACTTAGCCAGCTACTGACAGCCTTCCAGGAAAAGCAAGGACTCAGCAAGGCAGTGCGCTGAAATGCATCTTCTTGGGAAGGCACAGCCTCATTTAGAGGGCTGAGAAGGCATTCCAATGCAATGTTTGCCTTTGAGTGAGAATTTTGTCAAACTTCAGCCATCTGAATCAGAGTAGTCTAGTGGAGGACAGTCTTTAGATGATGGAAAGAGAGGGTGAATCTGCCTTTTGGAAGGACAGGACTGTACTTCCAGGTCTTATACCATTTCCACTGACTGCAGAAGATGCCAAGACAGCAAGAAGCTGACTGAAGCTCTTAAGGGTTAAGTGGATAAAGTTACTCTTATAAACTCTTAACGAACACAAGAAACAGAATTAGTTAGGAAGTCAGTGGGAATCCACTCCCATGACCGAATAGACTGTGTGGTTCTCGGACATGGAGATTTCAGCAAGTGTTTCCCTGCAAATGGTAACCGATCAGGGCAGTGCAAATACTGTTGTTGAATTGTTTGCTCTTTTGTCACCTGTCACTAACTTATTGGTCCAATTACATGTTTTTTTTTGAGAGCCTGCATAGACAAGGATTAAGTGATTATTTAACAGCAGTGAACTTAAGTTTTGTAGGATAGCAATTGGACAAATAAATGAAGGTGTGTTTTGTACCAAATGGGACTGGAAGATTCACAAGTGCCCACTAAAAATTGTTGCAGGAAGAAATACTGACTTTTCATGTTTTGTAAAGTTTTGAAAATAAAATAAAATAAAATAAAGAAAAAAAGAAAAGACAGTTTTACTTCCACCAGAAGAAACAGTGCATGCTTTGAAAAAGCTGCTTAGGGCATCCATAAATTAACTGCAAGGAGAAAAACATGCACACACATTCCTGTACTGTCAAGCAAACAAATCTGGAGACAATAAAGGTAGCCTGAGCTACCTAAACCAAATTTTCAGGGGTTGTTTGGCTGAAAGTCAGTGCTGGTATGGCAGTGCTCCATAAAATGGTCAAGCACTGTCTTTCAAAAGTAGCTGGTGGTCTTTGGTTGAAGGAAGGTTGGTCGAGATGCACAAATCTGGCGATTAGCTGCCTATTTCAGCTCTTAAAGAAAAAGGAAGCTTCTTGCAAAATGGTATGTCCTTCAGGGAAAGGAGTCCCCTTGACTTCTTGTGCAGTGTGTCCTCTCAGGTCCCTTATGAAAAATTTATTCTCTGGCTAGAGTAGTAATAAAGGATCGAAGGACTTGCCACGTTGAAGGGCAGGTCACATCCGTTTGCACCATGCTTGCTTGCCTTGTGACTTTCAATGGCTGTCTTGCCTGTGCCCCGAATCGATGTGCGCTACGAGAGAACTAAACCAGCCCAGACTTCCCTCCTACTTTGAACACCAGAGAGTGGTGGGTGAATTGGCTTAGGAGTTTATCTGGAGGTGGCATATTTGAGAACAACAGACTGTTCTGTGCAGCGCTGCACAGCTCTCCCAGGACTAGGACTAAAGTGCTAGGATAGTGCTGCTCTGAGGATACTTTCTTACTGGATTGATTTGCCAACTTAGGGGATGTTGTCAGGTGAAAAATATGTCACTGGCTCTGGTGAAACCAGGCAAAGTCCAATGTACAGTGTCCAGTTTATTTTTAATACCTCTCTGGGATTTGTCCACCTAGAAGAAGTATTTTTTAGTTGTTGTTCAGTTGTAAAAAAGTGTCAAAATAGAATGTGCCCTAATTTAATCAGGTTTCTCATTGTCTGCTTTCCTTTTTGCTAAGGATGGCATGAGGCGGTATCGTGGAGCTATTGCACGAAGGAGAATTCGACTAGCCAGGTATGGCTGGATTACAAGGAGAACTTGGTTTTGAAAACTCTTTAATATATTCTCTGGAAAAGCAGTTATTTGCTAAGTTGCAAAATCTGCTCAAACATACTTGTTGCCTCCTTAGTTTTTCAAATCTTTTTGCCTAAGTTGCCTTGAAATCATTAGGGGCCATTCCTCTCCTCAAAGTCAATAGTTAGCTCTTAGCTCTAGTGTATTTTGATTTCCCCATCATTCTTGAAGAGAATGGGCATATTGCATATATGTCTTGCAACTGAAGACTGTTTGAGTGTTTCTAAAATATTTAGAAGCCACTTTAGCCAGTAGAAGTGGCTGTTATTAGCACATATTGGAGAAAGTGCAAGAACTAATTCATGCTACTATTTTCTGTTGAACTTTGTTTTAGAAAATGTATGCTTTCTGCGAAGGAAGACATGCCTTCTGATCTCTGGGAGGGAAGCAACCAGGTAATCTTTAGATCATGTCCTGTTGTCTGTCTGCATAAAATGGTGTATTTGTACACATCTTAGATGTGCACAACAGTTGTACAGATTTTGGCGGTTTTCATAGTGGACCTGCTGTACTTAAATATTGTGGATAAATGTGTAATTAGATTAGGTTTATTTTTCTTCTGGGGAAAAAAAAAAGTCAAGAGAGTCAAGATGTTACCCTGAGTTTCATACAGAGCATAAAATTGACTCTAAGACAGAATCTGCAAATTGGTTTAACAAGTTGTCCCACAAGCAGGAGGACTAAAGAAGACAGGTTTGCTGCAGATGTACATTCCAGTGTCCTGTCTTTTCCTTTCCCTGTGGCATCAAATCCAGTGCCCATAGCTCCTCTGTGTCCTTTTTGCCTTTGTTGCTGGGCAAGACAAAGTGCATGGACTGACTAGTCTAGAGTTGTGTGTGAGCTAATTTGCCAGTAGTGCATTGTTAGCCAGAATGTTTTAAAAGATAAATTTTGCAGTAGAGAAAGTTGATTTGGGTGTTGCTCCTTTTCCCAGCCACTAATTTTCATGAAACCTGTAGGAATTTTTTTGTCTCTTGATATTCCAGTCTCTGTTTCAAAACTGAATTTGAAATGTCAGAAGTGTGTGGGCGATAGGCATGGTCGTACCAACAGAACAATGAAACAGCCTAGACTTTGTTACAGTGGAAAGCAAAGGAGAAAACGTATGTTCATTCCGCAATGCACTGCATCAAGTAGTACATTTTTCCTAGCTTGGATATGCTGGGCCATAGGTTGTGCCCATGCCATAAAGTTAATAGTGATGAGCCTCGATTTAGATGGATTTACGCACACCCTAAATGCTGCCTCAGTGCAGAATTTTTGTCATTAAAGTTTAATTGTAGCTCAGCTGTCAGCAACTTCCAGAAATGCTGCTGGATCATTTTTTATTATTTCTAAAAGTAAGTAAGTAATAGTTGGAGCTTTATAATGCAGGAAGTGATTTGCTATCAGCTGTGACATCACCAGTAAAGTTTTAATCTTGTCAACACAAACTTTCTTTTCTGCCAGGAAATAAACATGAACACAATGTTAAAAATGGATTATTTGAATTTATTTAAGATTAAATGGACATACGTCATTTAAGACTTTCTAAGCTATACATTCTTTTGGTACAACATGTAAATTAGAGCTCTGCCTATGGAAGTCAAGCAAAACCAGGCATATTTGCACTTTCTGGGCTCTGAGCCTTCTGTGCAAAGCCCCTGCCAAGGTACACCACAGCTTGATACCAATGGAGAGGTTAATTTTCTAGTCGATTGTAATTACTTACGAGAGAGAAAAAAGAAAAAAAAGACAAAGCCATTAGTTTAGTGGCCTCAGAGGTTACCTGTATTATCTCTCTGGTGGTCACAGTTTTTCTGCTTCTGCAGAGAAGCCCAAATTAGAATTTTGTTGTTGTTGTTTAATTAGGGTTGTTTTGCCATCAGCCATGTGAGCACATAATCTAGCTATTGGAAGTATTTAATTCAGAAACTACTGGACTGTGTTTTCTGGAAGGAAAACACTTGTGGGAAAATACACATTTATTTCTGATTCAGGGTAATGATAGAAAAACAGCATCTCATTTCTGGAATGCCTCGTAAAATGTACCTTTATCCCTTTGTTTTCAGCAATATTTTTTGTATTTCAGACATATTTGAGTTGCAGCAATATAGTCACACTGGCACGCCTGGCAGCAAAATCTGGATGGGAGATAACCAGTACCCTGGATAATGTAAGTTGAGGAATTGTGGAATAGCTGCATGGCCACTTCAGTTATGTTTCACTGTAAGAATTGGGTGGAGAAAAGCAACGTTTTACATGTGTAAATAAATTCATTGGCTCGACAGTGTTTGGTTTATTGTGGCTAGGACTGAAGAGCCAAATTCCTAGACTTTTCCTGAAAGGCTGGAAAACACTGTGCAGCCTGGGAATCTTGGTGGCCCTCTGAGAAGGTCCCAAATGGCTGGTAGAACATGGTAGAATATAGGGCCCCAGGAGCGCCTCAGTTGGGCTTATTGAGCAACCACGCTGGGACAGCACAAAACACAAGCAAGCAAAACCCTGCCTCGCTTCTGTGAGAACTGAAGTGCTCCTGATGTTTCACCAGCTTGATTTCGTCAAAACACCAAACTTAGACATCTCTGCCTAGGCAGTGAGATCTGTTGGGTATCTCATCACTGTGATAAACAAAATATGTGTGGCAGTCTGCAATGTGCTGCCTTTACCAGCTTTACAGAATAGGAGGTGTTTCTAAGCAGTAGGCATTATCTTGCAATGGTTTTAAATGGATACAAGCTGTTCATATGCTATCAGTCTCTGCCTTCTCAGAAGACCACTTGACTTTCTTTTTTTCTGTGTATATTTTTCCTTTCTAAAAGCCAGCAAGCAAGATGCCTCTCTGTTCATGGATCAATGCTACAAGCTTAAAATCCCTGAGAAATCAGACATGAGGCAATTTTAAATGCATGTATGCTATTACGGAAAACAGTAGCAAGAAAACTAACAATTGAGAAAAAGCGATTTTAATGCAGTTACAGTGCATATTTTCCAAACTTTAGAGAAAATCTGTTAAGCTTTGGTTCTGAAATGTACTTAGTGCCTGGCAGGTTACTTTAAGAACGCATAGATTCAAAGATTTTAGGGAACTGGAAGGGACTTAAGATCTTTTAGTCTGATCTCCTGCGTATTGCAGGCTCTACCTGTCCAGCATCTCCAGCAAAAGTTATGCATGTTCTTGGATCTCTGAATGCAAGTGTAGGTACTGTCTGCTGCACTGCCTTGTTTCCTTGGGGGGTCAGGCTAGCTTGTTTCCTGCCTGTCTACGTTCTCAGCACTGCTGTTGTCTCACTGCACACTGAGTCATGTACAAGGTCTTGATCCTTTTAAGTCGGGTATTCAGTGGCAAAACACAACTCTTCAGTGTCCGTGAAGTGGCTTATTGGGGAGAGGTTGTTGCATAAATGCTCAGGAAACCAAAAGATGATTAATTTTTGATACAGCAAACAAGAGCAACAAGATGATGATGGTGTTCATGAATCTTGTATCACTTAGAAATTAAAATTTGTTAAAATCTTTTGAGGATGTGAGAAGTCAATTAGCATATCAGGTTAAAATTTGTGTCTGTGAATTCTAAGCATTCTCTTCTACCTATCTTTTTTTCATTATGCAAGATTTCTGAAACATGCCAAGCCCTCTTCTTGCCAGAATTGTGTGTGCTTTGTTATGTACAGGTTCTCGCTTTTAAATTCTTTGTCCTGGGTTTCAGACCTAAATCCTGGTGGTAGGAACTATTGTTTTGTTGGGTTTTGTTCTGCTTGAGTCTGTGCTGACTCCCATGCACGACAGAGACATCGTCTCATCCCACGTGGCCTCGCTGCAGTTCCCTGCTCACACTGCCACATTCAGTGGGTTCTGCTTGGAAATTCTTAAGCTTCTGCAAAGCTTCAAGTAACTCTCCCTTCAGAGAAACCCTCTTAGAAAAATATCCTCCTTTCCTTTTTGAAGGTTGTGCTTTTACCCCCCCTTGCATTCCTGTATTTATGTAGCTTCACCTGCTTGAGGATCAGGTTATAAAAAGGCTGGATTCTAGACAAATACCTACCTAGATTTAAAGTCTGATCTCTTGTCAACAGTCACTGCTGCCAGATTTACAAAAAGCAATGCAGGAGGTGGTCACATTTTAGATTTGGAGGACTGACACCTTTGTAAGACTCTATAACAGTGCTGAGAAGAGACACTTCCTTAATTTCTAAATGGATTTGCTGCTGTTTATGAAAGTGATGCCTTCTGCATGGTCGTGGCTTTCCAGACAGAATTAAATATACTGAAATAACTCTCAAATCTTTGAGACATCTGCAGTTTGAAAGGTGTTTTCAGAGCACGTGCATGTAGAATGAGAAAGGGGTTGTACCAACCTTTCATACTCGTTTGTCTCAAGCCGAGCAGAGCTTGGCCAACCTCACGACGTGCAATTAAAACTCTGTGATCTCCCAGTGCTATCAGTGTGTTTGATTTTACATTGTGCTATATTTGAATATAAAACTAATCTTGAATACTCATCTGCCTTTCATGTCAGACGTAGTCTCACATGTACTCTTGAGAAAAATCTGCCTAAGCCAGAGATGTATAACGTTTATAAATGTTAAAATATTTATAGCTATCATTCTTTGTTTTTAATACACTGTTCATTTGTTTCAGATAAAAATATGGACTCATGAGGAGGGTGATGTTTTGTCACTCAAAGTAGAAATGCAAGTGAAGGTACCATCAGATGTTGCTTTCTCCCTTCTGTCTGACTTCACACGCCGCCAGCAGTGGGACAAACATTACTTGTAAGCAGAACTTACCTTTTCCCTAAGACTGTTTGAATCCACTGACAACTAACCTTTCTGATGCAAACGTTTTTTGAAATGTTGACACTTTTCTACCTAATTAAGAAGAAATTGCTCTAAGAAGCTGACATTAAAGATTCATTAGTCAAAGTGTGGATAGGTTTTTCCCTTAACAATAAAATCTAATTTCTCCTAAACCTGCTTTATAAAAATAAGGTTGCCCTGGACTGTCAAAAAGGAGAACTGCAACAAATTTAACACCTTGTGTTAAAATGAAAAAGGTTTCTTGCCTAAACATATGTAAGTTAAAAGGGTTAATGCGAGTAGGTTATCTATAACTTAAGCTGGATATACGTTGTCAATGCTCTATGTAAGAAACACGGCAGAGCTTGGACCCTTTCCTGTTTGTGTCCTTTGACTGAGCGTCAGCATGCCAAGAGAAGAAATCAAAAAATGGGGAGCTTCAACACTCACTTTTTAAGAAAACTGACTTCTTACAAGTGTACTTGAGTTGCAGTAGACTTCAGAGTTGCTTAAAGATGGCTTTTAATTTGCTTTAGATGGTGTAGATTTGAGTGGTGAGAGTTTGGTAAGTTTGATTGAGGTGATACAAATTTGTCTAGGTAAATAGTCTCTTTAAGGAGAATCTTTGTCAGTTACTCATTGAATCTTGACAGATTTTGATCAGAGAGAGTGAGAGTGAGAGTGAGAGTAAATGGAAGCTTAAGGGAATTTGAAAATTTAGAGGCTATGCTGAATTCAAGGCTTATTTAGAAAGAAGAGTTTGAAGAAATGTTATGTTGCTTTTCCGTGTCTAGATTTCTTATGACTAACATGAAGCCCAGTTAGCTGGTCAAAGTTCTTGTTGCTGAAACACTAGAAGCTGAGGTAAAGGGAAATTCTGAGTTACGCTTTCTGTAGTGAAAACTGAGGCAGCAGTCACCACTTCCAGCAGAGTTGAAAGAGCACGTCCTGCCCAGTTTGCCTGTCCTGAACAGAGCAGAATACAACTTGGAATAAAATTTAGTGAAGATGCTTAAGATGAGGAGAATAGTGTTTCAACCATTCGAACAAATGTTTCCTAACTGTCTTTCTTGTGGCACATCAGGTAGACAAATGTGGTCATTTGGCAAGTAGTAGAGGCAGGCTAATTCCCAACAGGAGTGGGCAGTAGGCAAAGGACATGTTGTTAGTTGCTGGCTCCAACACCTTGCAGCCCGTCTAAAAAAATTTTGTCAGACAGAGAGCTAGTGTCAGATGAAGCCCTGCAGAAAAGCTCAGTCTTTCACTCTCTGTTCCACTCTTGCTCATTGTTCAAACATGAAGAGAAGTTACTGTGCATCAGGTACTACCTGAGGGTGTCAAATTTCTTTGCAGAACTTGTGAGGTCCTGCAGGCTTTGAATGAAGATGAGAAAATTTATTACATAACATCTCCACCCGTGACTGGCCATAAACCCAATGACTTTGTGGTTCTTGTGTCTCGAAGGCAACCCTGTAAGCCCAGGTGAGTGTGCAGTTTCAGGTGGGGCTGTGCATGCTTTGGGACCAGTTTTCATTACTGTTGACCTCTATCTTGGGTCTGTTCCTGGGTGGCAAAGATGTTATGTTATTCTTTAAGAAATTAGGCTAGGAAGTGATTTTATGCTGCGCCATATGCTGCTGCCTGAATTTGCAAGACCTGATTTGCTTTGTGTTGTGAGTATGTGGAGAAGTGAGTTTAGCGCATTACATATGTGTATCATAGGCCAGCATTGCTTCTTTGATAGTGACTCTTCAGGAATGTTATCAGGATAAAAATAGGCCAGAGTGTCTTCAAACTGGCACTTTGGGGAAATAAATGCATTTCCTAGACTGGGAGAGGCTGTCAGTGTGCACGTGACCGGGAATTTAATTACTTTTTCATCCTATTTAATGTAGTTCTGGATATCTTCTTGTTCAAGGGAATGCTTGGCCTTTCCTGAAACCTATGAGTGTGAGACATTTGTTGTGTCAGTAAATTTCATCACTGAATTTTGTTTAAGAAGTTCCTTGACTAGTTTAACATATATTGTTTTTACTTTAAATATTATTTTGTTCTTACATAATGAAGTATGGATAAATAGGACCATTTGATCTACCTTGTGCTTACTGTTTTTTCTTTCTTTTCTCTTTATTCACATTTTCAGACTTCAGCCTATTAACAGAACACCGCTCTTAGGTAGTATTCTGCACTGTGCTTTTTTTCCCCCCACTTCTGAGAACTGGATTGTGTCTGCCTTTGCTGAGAGTGTCCACTAAGGGTTGCTCCCTAGGTTCTGAATCCCTAGACCTGGTTCCTGGAGAACAGATAAATAAAGAGGATGGTGCAGCTAAACAAGCACAGGAGACAAAATCTGCTGGCTCTCTTTGCTTCCCCACCTACGTCATCTTCACTAACACTTTCCTCTGGCCCGTTTTAATCCCTGTGCACCACTCCATGTCTCTTTTGGGCACTATTACCCCATCTTATCACTTGGTTCCTGCCCATTAGGTCAGCCAGGGCCACAGCTGCTCAGCAGCATTGGGGAGTTTGTTTGCCTTCATATGAAAATGACATCTTTAGTGTAGCTATTCATATATTTCAATGCAAAGAAATTGCATATTCTGTAGTTCTGGTCCTTTACATGTATTTTTTTAACATCTTGTTGAGGAGATGTTTGATTCTCACGCTTGCCCTTCAGTGAACCCTACGTAGTAGCTGTGAAGTCGGTTACCCTGACATCCATGCCACCTTCCTCAGAGTACTGCAGGACTGAAGTCCTTTGCGCTGGATTCCAGATCTACAGTGAGAGCAGCAGCTCGTGCACGGTGAGCAGCTCAGCAGTCCTCAGTGTCCTCCCCTCCCTGGGGTGTTCCATGTGCATGCGCTCTCATTTGAGCTGACACTCTGGTGCAGAAAACAGTAATGCAGCAGCAGAAATGAGTCGGTCTCCCCAGATTTCAGTGTTGTTATTAAAATATTCCCACCAAGTGGGATTTATCTAGCCCAGCTTGGGCCATGTGCAGGCTAGGGAGGATGATTGAGCTAAATCCTGGAGACACTACCACAGGGTAGTTCATTCAGCCCTAAAATGGTGCTTCCAAAAGGTGTGGGTTAGACTGGTCTCTCATGGCACCTTTGTCTCTTCACTGACTATAGAGAAAACCCAAGGGAGCAGTTCAGACAAAATGCTTAACTTTCATGTGTCAGAAATTATGCAAGCAGAATCCCATCCCTAGACAAATTACTTTTTCTCCCTCTGTGTTCTTTTCCAACAGTAAGTTCTAACCTTTTCGTTTAAGAAAACATACTTCTGAAAATACTCAGCAGTGCCCAGTGAGTGTGATCCTTTCCAAAGGCAACATCTTTGTTCATAAAGCACAGGTAGCACGTTTTTTTTTTTTTTTTCTGCACTGCTGTGTGCAATTACCTACATGCTTGAGGACCTGGTAGGAGTGAGGACACTAAGATCACTAAATTACTGCAAGAACAAGTCATCCTTTTTCCTCTGGTTTCATAGTGCTCTTATTCTCATGCAGAAATACTTGGATAGTCAGGTAGGTGGTGCAAAAACTGGCTAACTGTTGCTGTCTGTGTGCTTTTTAGCTTCACTTACTGTTGCTTAAACAGGTGTGTTACTTCAATCAAGTGACATCAGCTATTCTGGCTCACTTGGCTGCAAATCTCACTGGCTCATCAAAATCCATAGAAGACACTGCAGTGGCATGTATGAAGTTCTTGGAGCTGGAAGGCAGCAAGGACTGAAGCCTGGAGTCCTCTTCAGGAATTGGTTTCTGAGATGATCAAGCGGTACCAGTTTAGGTTCCTGCATAGGTGTTGATCATTGTTCTACAGGCTGGTTACACTGAGTCGTGTAGATGATTTTCAGTGTGAGCCTCAGAATATCTAGCACCTGCATTTGCTGTTGATTTAGGATTTGGCCTTAGGGTCTAAATTCAACTTCTTAATTTTAAAAAGATGAAAGATAGATTCTGCTCTTAATTGCATCAATTTATTTTGCATAAAAAGAGGCAGACTTTGGCCCAGTAGGTCTGTGTGTCATGAGACTATGTCACCGTTGTATGATGATTATTGAACCTAACACAATCCAGTCAGTGATTAGACAGAGGTAGTTCCTGATTTTGCTTAACAAAGAACTGGTGCAACTACACAACTTACCATGTTCTGGTCTGGCTGCTCAGGACCTTGCCAAGGCGTTCTGTAAGTATATTAAACTGCAGGAAGTGAAAGCTCTTAGTCTCCCCTCAGAGCTATTGTTTTTGGTGTAAATAACTAGGCAGGGTGGTAGCAGCTTTACCGCTGGCTGATGTGTTATAAACCTAATATTTTACAAGCAGAGAAAAACAAAATGAAGAACAGCAGTAGCACTTTATTCCTTACCTGGTAATGTTTACTTATCTGTGACTTCCAATAAATCATTGTTTCTCGGGTTACAAATCCATTGTGATTTCTGCTACCAATCTCCCTGGAAGAGCTGCGGAATTGGTTCCAGAAAGACTGTTAAGTAGCGATGTTGGAGAAGTTGGCCTCCTATGGAAAAAAAAATGATTAAATGAGTAAATGCTAGCAAGTTTTGTGCAAGAATGCTATGTTATCATTGAGTGAATATAAAATAGTAATGAAATAGTAAAATAGTGAATATAAAATAGTAATAACCTCAAATATATCCACACATAGCTGAAAAGGTTTCAGAGTGATTTCAGAGGTCTTGTTGTAGGGCATTGATTTTGTTTTCTGCTGTTTTGTTTGACCAAAAGTGCCCAATTTAAAAAAAAAAAAACAGGTAAGACTGTCAGCAGTTAGATCATAATTGCCGGGGGCTGGGAGAACTGAAAGGATTGGAGAATGGGAACTGTGGCAGTCGTGTTACTGTAGTCTACCAAGTAATACAGCCAGAACTCTGGGGGTCTGATTCAGTTCCCACTACAGCAAAGAGATCTTTAATTAAACCTGGCACTGAATCAGAGCTCTGCTAATGATGTATGGGTTCCAGTATACCTCAGTTTTGCACATGACTTGTCTACCAAGTGCAGTAGAAGAGACACCAACTGTGTCCTGGAAGCCATCAAGGGTATTAGCGGGATGAGTCACCTGGCCTCTCAGCAAGCCTCGTTACCTTTGGTAGAGCACTGCACTGAGCCAAAGCATCGGTGAAATCAGGACCTGTTCTTTCTCCTAGGGAGAGACTGGCCCCTGCCTTCCCTATAAGACAAGGCCCTGTTTCAAGGCACTAGTAACAAGCAAGCGAAGCAGACGCTCGTCTCTGGCTCCCAAGGGGTGATGCTGGGTCTAGATCCGAAGTGCGAGCGCAGCACGGCTTTTGCCACATGCATTAACTGAGTACCAAAGCCCGGGGTGGGGACGGCAGCCGTGCCAGAGCAGAGACTGCTGAGCCTCTCCTGCCAGCACGGCTGGCCCTGCAGCACAGTCCTGGCCTGCAAGGGCTGCAGGGCCCGGAACCCGGCTCTCGCTCCGTGTGCTTTAACCCTGGTGCCTGCGGATGGTGGCGGGCAGCCGCAGCGAGGGCCAGGTGAGTCTCTGTGGGCCCAAGCCTTAGTGAACAGAGACACCTAATGTTCAGCTCTGAATGCACGTGCAGAGCTCCAAGCGCCCACGCGCAGCCACTGCCAGCACACGACCTGCCTCCTAGAGCTACTTGTGCACTGAAGTTAGGTTCTGGATGAGGTAGTATGTGTGGAGTTTGTTGGTTGTGCCTTTGTTTGTTTGTTTTAGCATTTTTTTTGAGCCAGGTGGCCTGGTTTCTGTCCCTAGAGCCTATGTATTTCTAATCTTCAAACATAAGAGTTCAAACACCAAGATGGGGGGGAGGACATGTGCACCCTATTCAGTCTGAGCTGCTGGATCATCCTTAGGCCAGTTACCTTCATGGTAAGGGCAGGTGCTTGGGAGAAGTGTGAGGCTGAGGAGCTGGTGATTTTTTTTTTTTTTTTTTTTTTTTTTTTTTTTGTGCTGAACTTCCTGTGAGCTCCCACTACCACCTGCACCTGGATCTTCTCAGGTGGCATTTGCTGCTTTCTGAAAGGGGTGCTCCAGGCTGGGAGACTGTCAGCAAAACACCAACATACCTGGGAACTCACAGCTGCCTAATTCTGGCCAGCAACTTCATCCCTCTGACCCTGGCACACAGGCATCAGCCCTCTGTGTGAATGCAGCTAGAGCTGTACAGGTAAATTTATCTTTTCTATGTAGCCCAAAGACTCTACAACGAATACCAGCCACCTTCTAAGACGAGGAGATTCAGGAGGCTTCTGCTAGCACCAGGTTTTCCTTAAATTCTAATTGTTTGTCTAACTTTTGAATTTGCTTGCAGGTACAAGCATATCTGTACATGCAGCTTCTATCTACACGAGCTTTTCAGATAGCATTCTTGTAACTATGCATGCCTTTGTGCAGCCTTCTCAAAGGGAGTATTTATTAGCGGGCAAATTTAGCAAACAGTTCTACATAGCACTTAGTGAAGTGGAGCCTTAACATGTAAAGCTCTTCACTGATGTTATATGGAATGCAATGCAAATCTTTTCAGTACATCCTTTTCCTCAGGAGCAGAGGACAAGAGTAAAGGCAAAACTTCCTTCAAGTTAACCAGCCCATGTAAGCAGGTGTTGTGATGACCAGCTGAACAGCTGTTCCTGTGGTCCTGAACATCTCCTGGAGCCCAGCCACATGGCTTTGTAAGGCTGAAAAGGCCTATTCCCCACTTGGCAGACAGCAGCAGCACAGCACTTAGCTGCAGGAGCTTGGCAAGTGTTTTGGAGTACAAGGTGGATCAAAGGAACAGGTATGAAACTTAGGGCTATTGTACCCAGGGATTGGCACTGCAAGGAAAACCCTGTCCTGAAGGGAGGGGACACTTTTGGCACTGTTCCTTGAGGCAGGTGGCAGTCACCAACAGTAAATTTTTACACCAATATAAATAGAAACATCCTTTAAGCTAGGATCCAGGTCTGCTGCACTGTTAAAAGTGCTATTACTTTAACAGTTGAATTAGAGCTCTGTAATTAAGCTCCTTGATTTTTAATCCATTCCCACACCACCACCACATTTAAATGTGTGCTCCAGTTATTATACACTGAACAAACTCTAGCTTCATCAGCTTAGATGCCTTTGTAGGTGCCTTTGTATCCAGAACAGAGCCAGGAAGCCTGAAGTAAGAGCACTAACTACTGTATTGATCAGCATTTTATTTTATTTTTTAAAGTGCAAACACAAAAAGTATCTAGACAATTAAATTCCTGTACTTGTTCTTTGGAGTCTAAAGCTGTAGCTTCAGTGCCTGTTCCTCAGCCCCTGAAAACACTGAGCTCAGTTGATTACCTGGTACTACTTCCACATGCAGCAAGTTCTCCATATGGACGTTTAACACTTTCACTGAAAGGATATGTTAATTCTGCTTGTGCAGTGGCTTTATCACTGGGCATTCCCTCAGCCCCAGCTGTTTGTTACTGGATCAGGCAAGGTAAGCCTTTAGAAGGCAGGGATGAAGTACTGCATTTGCCCCATGGGAACCACAGCACCACTACAACTCTAAAAAGCCTGATGTCCACATCTGTGGCACACGTCTACGCAGTGCAGGGAAGCACGGTACAGATACCACGAACAGCACTGAGCACTGCTGCTCAGGGTTGTGCTGAGACGCCCCTCAGGCTGACACGGGGCAAGTGAGGGATGCTTCTCTTGTAACCATGTCCTCCTTGTTTCATGGATTTAAGAAAACACATTCTGACATGATTAGTCAAAAAAAAAAGGACTATTGCTGTTGGATCCCCTGCCTGAATTACTCATATTTGGATATCTATGGCAGGAACTTCATTTTGAGTTGCCCCAAGTAATACTGATTAAATTTAATCAGTTTTTCAAATACAGTTTACAATCTCCACTTAAAAATAAATAAAACTGCCATTCACCAAATGTGTATGTGTAGTACAATGCAAAGCTTACTCCCAAACCCCCAAGTGAGCGGAAGACTGAAGAACAAGATTTCTTGAACTCTTTCCCTGGAAGAAAAAAA
>VZSV01000168.1:428375-494116 GCA_013398735.1 Nothocercus julius | reverse complement strand
AGGCGCCCAGCGCGGCGCCCGGGCCCGCGCCGTGCAGGGGGTCCCGCTTGCAGGGGTACCCGGGGTGATTCAAGCTCTGCTGCCAGGCAAGCAGGCTGCCCCTCGACGGCCACCCGCGCCGGTGGCATCCGAGAGCAAACCCCGTGGAAGGGGCCCGGGGAGCAGAAGTCCTCGGCAGACACTGATCCCACGGGGGCCTCCCTGACAGGCCACAGCTGAGAGCTTGGAGCACCCACGTAGCAAGTCAAGGGCCTGTTTGCCAGAAGATTGGAATCACATTTCCTAGTTACTGCGCTTACATAGACTTGCAAGGTTGTTTTTTATCTGATTTTTTTCTTGACATGGCCACGGGTGAACTTTTCTCCCAGAGAGGAAAGGTTTCTCCCCCGTCCTCAGGAGATTTGCTCGTAGGGGCTCCTCAGCTTTGTAAGATACTTAAGCTGGAAGGAGGTCGCAAGGGGAGCAGCCTCTCCGTGAGGCTCCGGGGGCTTTTCCACTGTTTCTGGCCCAGAACTTTTGTACTCAAACGGACACAGCTTCCAGAGCGGTGACCAGGCCACGGCGCCCTGCGCCAGGCGCGGCTCCGCAGGGAGGGCTCGCACGGGGCGCTTCGGGTGGCTGCAGCACGGAGGCACCTGCACTGGGCCGGCCACCAGCAGCAGGCAGCGCCCCAGCTCCGCCGAAGGCCGCGTGACTGACACCACGGGGACCCCCAGCGCAGAGGCGCTGGCTCAGGCAAGCACAGATCCGTGCGTTTTAAAAACAAAAAGACCAGGTTACCTCTGATCGACCCATGCGGTCCAGGTTGGAGATATCATAAACGTCCGCCACAGCTGCCGTGTCCACGCCACCAGTGCCGCGCTTCTGCAGCCGCAGGTTCTCCAGGATTTTGGGAAACCTGGGATCCTAACAGAACCAACAGTTTTGTGCTTATTGCTTTTTGCCCTACTTATCGTGCTGCATCCTTGTAATGCTGTTACCCAGCACTTCACAGATTCCTCCAAAAGAGAGGCAGAGATGGATGGTCTGTGTTTGGATTACAGCCTGTCTTGGTGGCTGCCTGCTGAGCAGAGTAATTTCCATAACAACTACAATAATTTGCAGAACAAAAGTATGTTCCATTAGTCATGCATTATCCCTAGGACCTTGCTGTTACACATCCCGCCACAGCGCGACCATCACTGCAAGCTGTCATTTTTCATTTATTCCCTTATAAATCAGAGGAAGGGCTGACTGATGTCACAGGCCTTTTAAATGACTTATGTACCTTGCTAAGCCTTGGCAGCTTAACATGCACTCCGGCGCGTAAACCCGTGCCCAGGTTGGAAGGACAAGTCAGAACGTAGCCAAGACGTTCGTTCCACATGAACTCCCAGCCTCGCTCCTTAATTAATCTTTCAACCTGTGAAGGTTAAAAAAAAAGAGAGAAAGGAGAAAGACAGGGATGCATACTAATGTCTCATCCTCTGACGTTTGTTTATAGCTGAAATTCTTTCCACCTTGTATTTATGTTCATGATGAGCATGACTAACAGCGAAGGAGGTGCATTAATATAAGCCTGAGCAGAGTCTGGCTTGGATCTGATGCAAATCTTTGTGCTTATCAGGCACCAAGGTCCCCCGGGAATATTACAAGGCCCTCTCCTTGTTTGCTCGCTACCTCTGGCTTGCAGACCTTTTGGCACTTTGTCACACGCCTTCCTGTCATGATGGTTTTGTATTGCCGTAGTGCAGGGAGCCATATTTCTACATAAGAATTACTTATCTAGACTATAAATTAGTTTCCAGCCTTGGTGTGCGGGCAGTGATGTTGCAAAGCACAAGCTGCAAAGCGGAGCAAACACAAGGTGCTGAAGTGTACTTTCCTGTAATTTTTGTGCTTTCTAAATGCCTAAATTTAACAGCCCTGCTTCCCGTGTAAGATGACCTATGGTTTTCATTAGTGCATCTCCAGTCCAATCAGCAAGGGAGACTGAAATCATTATTCGCAGGAACATCGTAAAGGTCAAGTGACCTCTGAAGAGGCTGCTCTTCCATCCACTCCGCGGCACATCCCAGCCTGACTTTTGTGATCCCACTGCTGACTCCATTCAGTAAAGTCACTGCCAGAAGAGAACCAGATACTTATCCAGACACTCAGGACTGCTGTGATTTAGGAAATACTTCTATTTTGCAGAAAGATGCAAAATAAAGGGCGATTTTTAATATCATTCATGTAGTCTGCAAGGACTCCAGAATTAATGGTGAGACACTGGATCTGCCTTCCTGCCTCGAGGCATCTGTGCTGGGCAGTTCCCAGGGCTCCCGGACGGCTTCTCGCGGCAAGGTCTGTGGATCCTCTTTTGCTGGACACCAGCTAACCCCAGCAGCAGAGGCAAACACAGGGAAACATCCGCGAGCCCCGTCACTCAGGCTGCAGTCCTGTGCACTGCTCAGTGTCACGGGCATCCCCAAGAAGCCTAAGAGATGCCAGGAACCACCCACTGCCAAAGAAGCCACCATGAGGTGCCTTTGTATTTCCATGCTCCAAAACCCACTACCTGCTCTAACTTCCTAAGGAAGGCTCCCAAGTTACCTTCTGGTTCTTACGGCGCAGCCCATCCACACTCAGAGATGGTGGCTCCTGCTGCGTCCCCTTGGCCTCCTTCTAGGAGCCCTTTTTCCTTTATGAGTAGCGGTAGCAGAGTACAATCCAGGAGCCCTACCTCGCAGTCCTTAGCATTTTAATCACAAAACCCAGTATCCTCCCAAAGTAGCCAGAGAGGCCGTCCCACCTCCTGAGTCCTGGGTACACCCTCAGCAACGTCCACTCTGCTCCCAGAATCAGGGATTGCAACCAACAGGCCGGGCTTCCAAACTAAAATGCTTTACTTACGAGTTTCCACAGCCTGCAGACACAAGGTGGGAGGGCAAGGAAGGGATATTTCTTTAGCCAGCCAGTGCTGAAGATGGCAGTAGAAAAGCTACAAAGACATTTTATCTATTTTTTTTTCCCTACAGTTCTGCTAACGATTTGCCCTTGTTTCCTTCTTTAATTGCCATTAATATAGGTTGGTGTTTGGACTGATGTTACTTGATGTTGCTGCTCCTGGAGCTGTAAGCTCAGGGCTAACCAGAGTGAGCTGTGGTGACAAGAGCCCAACGATAAACAAAACAGCAATAAAAATGTCATTGATTTAGTACCTCTTTTAAACCACGGCAAAATCTTTCAAAGACGCGCTTCATGTTGCCCCCCTTTTCCATGGATATCACCCTGGTGTGGTCCTCTTCATTAATCCAGATAAGAAATGTCTTGTCATTGTTGTGCCTGGTTGAGAGAAAAATGTGTGGCTTTAAAGCGCAAGATAAGCCCTGAAAAATAATTCTCAGTATCATTAGTTTATCAGGCCTTTCAGGACTGTGAAGACATTAAGCACTGCCAAATGACGCTGCTCTGCGGTGTTAGGGATACAAGCAGCTTTTGCGGTGATTCCCAGTGCCTGGGGAATTATGCAGGTTTTTCAGGCCACAGCGACGAGAGGAGTTTGCTCTGATCACATCATGCTGCCCTGGTCCTGAGCTGGGAGGGACACGGTGCCTCCTGTCCCAGACACCGCTGGCAAGAGGCAAGTTTGGCATCTTTTTTCTAAGAAAATTGAGCAGCTAGAAGAAAATCTCCCACTTACATACTGCTGGGGACTTGGCAGTCTCCTAACAGCGTTCTCCTCCGAATCACTTGGTATCTCTGGGGAACACTGCATTGCCATGTCCAGTCAAATCGCGCGTTTCAGGAAAACAGCTACGCGTTGCTTCTGGACAGCAAAGATGCTGCTTTGTCAATCAAGATAAAAATGCCTGGAGAGAAGCTAGCCCCTCTTGCTTCAAACAGATCAGCCAAGACTGCTGGGTTTAGCTCATCACAGCAATACTGCTGCTGAGTGCACTGCTTGAATGCCAGATATTTTTTCCACACAAAGACCCATTCTCTCTGGCAGCCCTGAACCCACGTAGGGCTGCAGGATTTCTCAGAATCCTTATTCACCTAGTTTTCCAGATTATAGCATCTGGAAATGCTGGGAAAGAGGCCAGGATGGATGCTCACTGCACTGTGAGTTGCTGCTCACTGCGTGGCTGCCTCCACCAAACGATGAGTTTGTTGTTTATTCAGAAGTTTATTCCGAAAGAAAGGATTCCTTGCAGTTCAGATACCTAAAATAACATCCTGTTTTCAGAAAGTGGGGAGGGGAAAAAGGAATCTACAGTGTAGTATCCTGCAACTGTACTGCCAGTGACCCCTAGCTAACAGCATTGCTACAGCCCAGCTGTAGGCTGCACTTCTGGCTCTGCTGATTTCATGGTGGTCACTGGCTCTTTCCCAGAATCAAATTTTTATCTAGAAATTGAAAGAAAAAAGTGATAAAAAGCCAAGGAAGCAGTCGTGCTTATGATGCTACACTGCGTTGCTGACATTAACAATGGCTTCTATGAATACAAAGGTGTTACCTGCTGCATTATTCATCGTTGAATTTTTCCTTTCTTTTTTAAACTAATCAAGAACATTAAAAAAACAAACAACAGAACATGCTGTGAGTATCAGGACAGAGCAACCGCAGGGTTAGGGCAAGCAGGGAGACTTGTAATACAATCTTTTAAGCATGACACAAGCGTCTACAGGTCACACAACATACCAGATTCCTCTGGCATCTGGCCAGTCACGTGCCATCCCTGCACATGTTAGCAAAGGGGACACTGGCTTATCAAAGAGAAAGTGATCCTAGACACCAAAAGGGGCCAGAGAGAGAGAGAGAGAGAAAGGGGAAACAAAACAAAATTCATGTTTATTCAGGGAGCAATTACAGCACTTACTTACACACTTATTGAGAAGGTCATCGATACACAAGTGAACTGCACAGGACACATTGTGAACGTGGTTCCTTCTCGATTCAAAACTAAAAGCATTTTACCCAGGGAGTTTTCTTAGAGGGTGAATTCTTGCTGATTCTCACTGACACTGGTATGCATTGCAAAAAAAAAGGTGTTTTCAGATGTGGGAAAGAAATAGAGGAAACACCCTAGGGACCACATATATGCAACAAAGGGGACTCTGTGCAGATACAGGGCACTATAACCAGAGCTATGTATCTGCACACGGATTAATTGCAAGGAAGGAGAAAGCAATGAGTCTTTAAAGATAGCAAAATGCCCGATTTGAGTTCTGAAAGGAGATTTCTCCAGTATAGAGATTTAGCAATTTGAGTAAGAAATCATAGTAGGAATTAAAACAGTGCCTGACCTTTTGAAATCACAGACTTGTTCAGTTCCTCCTCAGAAATTTTATTTCTGATTTATCAAACATAGCATTTGGTGTGCTAGAGACTTGCCATGTGCCAAATCATGATTTTTTTTTAACTGAGCAGTTTTTTCTCCAAGAAAGTAAGTACTTTATTTTCATGTGTGTGCTGAAAAATTATTAGTTCTTAAATCCTCAAAAACAGTCATAACAAAAATTGTGGGGTTTTTTGTTTCACTTTTCTAGGGTTTAATTCAGAGCTGGGAGGCAAGCTATGCAATATAAATATGGCCTGGTAGAGAAGCTGATAAGCTTTACCTTTTTTTTCTCAATGGAAGATTTTAGGCCTTCATCTTCAAAAGGCCTGTGATGGGCATGATGCAGCCCAAACACCAGCCATACAGAACACAAGCTATAGAGTTCTCTCTGCTCATCACAGGAACACAGTATGTGCTTCCTCAGTTTGCTCCCCTCTACGTTTATGAGAGAAAAATATCTCCTTGCACAAGAAATCAGTTGAGCACCAGCTTTCCTTGTGAGCCTATGACCCAACTCCACAAAGTACTGATAGGCTCCCATGACAAATGACTCCTTGGCTGGACGCCATTCACGTCTCACTGATTTGATCTCACCGTGATCAAATGGTGCTTACCACCTTCCGACACCTTCGAGACCCAAGATCCTAAAATACTGAAGGAAGGAAGTAATGGTATGAGATAAAGGTGGAATCTGAGGTTACAACATTCAAGGCCCTAACATTTATAACTTTGTGTTATTGTGAAAGCAAACAAATAAGACGAGATAAAATGCTGAATCAATGAAGCCTGTTTCACTTCCCAAAGAATTTAACCTGTAAATCATGACGGAATTATATTCTCAGCAGTCCTGTTTTGATCCGTGCTCCTTGAACAGCTCTCTACTGCTGAAAAAGGCAACAAAAAAAACCCTAGAACAGGTAATCAATGTCTTGTCAATAAACATATACTAAAGATATTCAATGAAAACGTTACTGACCTTACATAAATTCATAACTCCTGGTTAATGCAGGCTGTGACACCTAGTTGAAGGGTTATAAACAGTTACGCCACTTCAGCTCCTTTTTTGGTTGATGTTATAGATTAACATGCTGTGAATACAGGTAACAGGGTACAGCCACTCCTCTGGATAATTAAAGTGCATATTCAAGGTCTGATTTTTCTTAAACAATCTTCTAGATTTTTGTAATTTTTTAAAGTCTCAATATGAATCCCTGTTATGGATTTTCAAGCTAGTTGACTGTTGACTTTTTACCAGGAAAGCACTTGGAAACTTTGACATCTCAAACATGCCTCTGCAGGAATTGAACAATGAGATGCTCTGAAAAAGTACATGATGTTTCCATCTGTGTGACAATGAAAACTATTGTTACAGGCCTGATCCGTTAAGTCCTTAAACACCAGTTACAGGACGGGTAAAAGGTGACCTGGTTGCAGTTTGCTACAATCACGTTGGGGAATTAGAATTAGTGTAGTTGTGACTTAAAAGACATTATAGCCACCACAAAAAAAAAACAAATGAACAAAAAAAACCCCAACAATCACCTAAACAGCCTAGAACACAGTTAACAGATAATATTTATCTTAGTGTAATTATTAGTTTAAATAGTTTTCTTATGGAAAATGAGAATCTCTACTCAAGGAAATAATTTAGAGAGCCCTGAATTTACTTTACTATTTGGCCAAAGAGGAGGCACCAGCTATATATAAATATTTGATTCAACACAAATCTTCCTACCTGGATACCGTACCATATTTTGGACCGGCAAAGTAAGTGTTTAGTCAAAGTATTATCCCTGGACAATTTATCACTGTAATGAAAATACTGGCAGGCCATTGACTATTGGGTTAACGCTGCAATTATCTTTCTTGGCTACACAGAAAAGCACGTGCAGCAAAGAAAGACAAAGATAAAAATAAATGAGAGCCAGTGAAGATGGTGTCAGTACTGGAGCTATACTCACATCAATAAGCTGCTGCTGCTCCTTCTCGGTCATAGTGGTCAAGCTATAGTACTTTCCAGAGAGGTCTCCTTTGAGGCCAGCCAGAGCGGTGACCACCACGTTCTCCACTTCTCTCCTCTCGGCCCTGCTGCAGGCCGGGGGCAGGCTGAGGCCCCGGATGCTGCGGCCAGTGCGCACGCGCGACGAGAGGACGTAGCGCTCGTCAAACTGGCCCTGGGTGATCTGAAGGAGGAATGTTTCTGGTTCACACACAGCGCCCCATGACGTCCCCCGGGTTCAAAAAGCTTATCACGCACGAGGAGGAAGGGTATCCTTCTCGCCAGACAGCATCACCTCTCGGGGATATCACAAATACTCGGAGTACTAAGAACCCCTCAGAGCTGCACATGCAGAGTTTCTTAGGATCTCCAAGGTTATTGCACAGACTCAGTGTGGTGAAGTGACCAGCTGATCCTTCTTAGCCCCAGCTTGGAAGATGAAAGAATCTGAGCAGCTTTGGAAACTTTGATATGGGCAGAGGTGGAAGGCCAAATTTGGACGATCTTTTGAAAGAGGAAAGACTAAGCTGATGCTAAACTACACTGTAGCTGAACTATGAAGGCAATCGACTTTTGCATGAAGTCAGGGTGGGTCTGAGTACTTCTGCTAAAAGCAGGTAGGTGAAGGAAGTCCAGTCAAGAGGGGAAATTAGAAGAGGTAAAAAAAGACCATGTAGATACTAGGCTGGTTTGCACTTCATTGGATGCTGAAAACCTTGGCAGCATAGGAAACCTAAACTGTAATCTAACACCCTTGCAAAAAGAAAGAACAGAACAGGCGTCACTTTGTTTAGACATACTCTCTGTAGGATAGGACATTTTAGTCATTGTGGCATCCTGATTTCTTTAGCCCTAAAATTATTTCCTTTGGAGTTTTGTTGGGGGGAGAAAGTACAATTACAGACAATACCACTATTGTAAGAAGCAGCACTGTATGTTTATTTTCTTATTATTTTATTTAAATCCTACCTTGGATGCGTCCAGGTCTGTGTGATGCTTCATTGTGCGTGGGTCATAGCCATTATGTCTTGCTTTAATGACAGGGTCAAAAATCTCAGCGAATACCTAGGGAGTCAAGAGAATCTAGAAAGACTCTGCAGTATTAGAGAATATACACACTTTAATGTGCCAGCTTCAGCTACAGGAGAAACCCCTCGGCACTGATTCCTGGGTGACCACCATAGAGGGGGCTTTGGCAGTGCTGACGGAAAGGAATATTTATGATGATGTTCAGGGTCGTGGGTCGTGGTCGTGCTAGTTTCTCTAGAAACTAGCAATTCATTCAGTAGTGGTTCCTCCTCCTCACAACAAAAAAGCAGGTGCAGCTTCACCTTAATTTAGTTACAAGCTTACTCCAGTTATGCCAGGTACTGGATGTAGCAGCAACCAGATTAGATTTCAGGATGTATTTGCAACCGGGATACACATTCAGAGTCACCAGGCCGCTTGGGTCCTGGTTTTGGGTCACGTGAGAGTACCTAGGTCTTCTCTGCCCTGGGGTCCTGCTGCTAGGGCCATGCAGCACCAGTTTGTCAGCACCGACCGCAGTCACCATTGCTGCTGCACAGCCATAGCTGTGGCAGAGCCTTCCAAAGCAGTTACCATGTCTGAATTAGCATAATAAATCTCTGGGGTACGATTTATTTTAGGAATGCATATCTTACTGAGACCGTGCATTCAGCTGACACCTGGCAAACAGCTTACCTCGTAAGATTCTTCATCACCTGCAACCATGCCCACAGTCTTAATGAAAGGGTGGCCGGGATTATCGACCCCAGTTTGGATACACTGGTCCAGGGTGTAGCCGTTGGGAGTCATCTTGTCCCTTAGCCTCGCATAGATTGCTGGTGTGAGGCACTCCGCCATGCAGTTGTTGTGCTTGCGGAGATCAGGATAGTCTGCACTGAAGAGGAAAAAAATCACAAGCCCTTAACATCATATCTTTAAACAGGAATCCTTGTTAACTTGCGGACCTATCAAAGTGATCAGGATGCGGAGTACGTCAGTTGAATTAAAGGTGCAATTAGTTCCTGGTTTATACATTGCATGGAAAGTTAGAAAGGGAGAAACACTCCACTCACTCCATAGGGCACTGATGGGCAGCTGTACTAACAGACAAGAGCAGCCTTCTGTTACCTGAGGCAACCAGGAAAATGAATCCCGATGAGCTCTCAAAGTCTATCTCAAGCCCCATTAAACCTCTGCTGAGACACGCTTATTCAGAATTAAAAGAGCTCTAACTTCGTTCTGCTCACTGTCAGGTTGCTATTAGCTGGGAATCTAACTCTTCAGCAATATTTGGGGTTGTTTCAATGGCTTATTATGTACAGAGAGCTGCACAGTACAATAACCAGGGGAAGTGAAGAAGTTACGCTCTAGTAAGGTATTTTTGCAAGTGAGTCAGATCACATTTACCTTTTTGGTAGTACTTTGCTTTAGGCACTACCCTATTATTTCTGTAAGAATTTATTTTAACTAAGATACTACTTTAAATAAATAAATAAATAAAGTCTTTCAGGGCCTGGTTCACATCTTTTCTTGACCCACATTGTTTCTCACCAGTACAAAGTCAGCAAAGTCTCTCAGCAAAGACAACCTACATGTGAGAAGGTCCATATTTAGTTCCTACTCATCAACCGACCAGTCTGCAATAGAATTAGGTATATTTCAAGTACAGGAGTTCTATAACAGACTTCTTTAAACTTTGCGTAATGCAAACACTTTCATAGTTCCTAACAGTAAAATCTATACAATCAGCCAGTCTGATAGCTGCTGCAAAGCATTCAAGAGCTGATCAGATAAATTAAGGGCTAATTTGATGTTTTGTCTAAAACATGAAACATATTTTAGGCTTGCCATTATTTGGCAGTGCTTCGGTGAGAGCGTTGACACGATGCCACATCCCCACACTCCGGTCTCAAAGGCCGTTGTTGTTGCTCTCTAAAATTGCTTTTCAGTGAATGCTGCTGGTTTTCAGGTCGTGGAGCAACAGCCCAAACCCAGACCCGTAGCTGGCAAGTTTGCGTGAAGGAGCCGGCGCTCGGCAGCATCAGTGGAAACCTGTCCTGCCGCAGGGAGTTAAACATCCTGCCCCGCTCAGCTACCCAGCCCTGCGCGCCGCCGACTAAGCTCCCCCGGCGCTCACCTTGGAGGGAAGAGCTTTCGTTTTTCGTGCACGGCGGCTTTAACATTTTGCTGGTTGAGGAGGTAGCCAGTGGTCAGGGCCCCCGTGCCGGCGGCCGCAAAGAGCGCGGCAACTCCGCGGCCAGCCAGGAGACGACCGAAGACGCCAGCCATTCCTCTTGGAGGATGCAAGGGCTGCAAGAGAAGACAACCTGCTGTCAGCCCAAACTCACCTTTACCTGCAGTCCAGTAAGAGAAACAACCCATTCTTGTTATTGGTTTGCACAGAAAATGTTTTGCAAAAAAAAAAAAAAAAAAAAAATCAATTACCACTGGTAATGGTGAAAATCAAGTGATTCATAGTGTTGTATTGAGCACATAATTCCTAACCCAGCAGGCAGAATATTTTAATTCTTTTGATGATTTAGGGCCATAATTAGCATGCTAATCATGCTAATAAAACATTCTTTAGCTTTAGCTTGCTTCATAGCAACCATACATTACACAGAGACATCTTTCAAGCAAACAAAATGGTATAAACTCAGGGTAAAAAAAAAAAGGCAGACAAAAATATTCACAATGTTCAGGGCTCTTTTGGGTAATAGGAAGGGAGACTGAAATCTTGTGGTGGCTTGAACCTGATTAAAGTATTTTACAATATAACCAATTAGACAACAGCAACTATAGGCTACCAGGTTTTGTGACAAGGGGTGGGATAAGGCAACCTGCAGAGTCTTGAGTTTTAGGTGAATATTTTTATTGAAAGTACTTCCAGGTGACTCGGTGTGTAAGTGGCTGTCCAGTCAGAAGACTCCTATGTGTCCTTAAGTAACATTAGTAGGTCATCCTACTATCAACCTTTTCCATGCTAGTCTGACGTGTTAAGTACTGTGTCCTTTTTTTGCATAAATAAAAATGGTTTAGAATCCATCAGCATGGAAAAGATAAAGAAATAACCTCATCTGCGTTTATACCATACATGCCTCGCAAAGAAACCGCAAAATAAGAATGGATATAACGGATACCAAATTTTGAGGCCTTGCTGCAATTCAAGAGTGGTCTTGGTGTGAGGCGCAGGCTTGGGCGGAGAAGGGAAAGCTCTGAAAATGGTGGACGTGTGCCAAGGTCTGTCGCGTGACAGTGTTCTTGGAAAATGCTTGTGGTATGGATTTTCAGAGAGCTAGGGAAGAAAAGTGCTAGCTGCTTGGAGACAGGAAGTCCTTCTGGGCAACGCTGCTTGGGAAGGATGCACCAGGCTCTTTCCAGATTCGTGATGTAGAAGCATCTTTTCTATGTGTTGGTCAGTAAGTAATTCCTCTGTACTCCTGAGTCATATAATGTCATGGTAACAGTCTCTTTGGGAATCTGAAAAGATTCCTGGACAGTGGCCTGCTGTTCAGGAGAGAGACAGTAACACCAGCAAGATTAAAATACCGCCTAGGAATTTATATGTGTTACTAACGATTCCCCACAGTGTGCTTGAGTGCAGCTGTGGTTCCGTATCATGCCCCGCGCACAGGGGATGTCTTCTAAGTCAGGCAGGGAAAATAGCCTGTTCTCTGAAAGCCTGAAGGACAGAATGCATATTTTTTCCCCTCCAGAATCAGAATTTGACTTGTTTTGCTCATGACCCAATGAGCAAAGAAAGATACATGTCTCTTCTAAATAAACGACACAAATTTCAATTTGTGTCACTGGAGCAGGATTATTTTTAACACTGGCATCTGACAAATCAGATTTGAAAAACGGTGATGGAAGAGTTACAAGGAAACATGAACCTTCCCCCAAGGTATGCTGCCTTGGTTGTTTCTCCAAGCTTTTCAGAAGCATGTTTCTTGGCGTAATCTCTTCATTCTTTCAAAGTTTAAACAAAACACCTCAAAGTCTTTCATTTTCCTCTTGGTGAACAAAGTTTTCTAATTTCCAGCAATTCCCATGAAGATCTGGGTAGGCCAGGCCAACAGGCAGTCAGTCACTCTTTGCCCTTTCCACTCCTGACAGAGAGCTGCAATGTTGCAGCTATGTCGTTTCACTAGGTTAACAGGTCTTCCGATTTGCTTGCGTGAGTCCCTGTTGCAAAGCTGTGGCTTTGGTCACAGGA
Organism: Nothocercus julius; assembly: GCA_013398735.1. NCBI lineage: Eukaryota > Metazoa > Chordata > Aves > Tinamiformes > Tinamidae > Nothocercus > Nothocercus julius. The sequence continues at coordinate 481,587 of VZSV01000168.1, read as the reverse complement.
GCCTTTCACAGGAGACGTGACATGAAACTTTCATGAGCTGCATTCCAATTCTGAGAGTCACTGTTCACATCCTCTATCTGGTTTCCATAATTTTACACCTGAGTTTTGTTATCCAACATAGCTATTTGGCAGAGCTATGCCAATTCAATTTTTAAAAACTGTCTTCTTCATGCCCTCAACACAAAACACACATCTATCCAAGTTTTCTTGCAGAGAAAGACGATGACTGATTGAATAAAGATTCATACTCTTTCACTGAAAGAATTTCCAGAAAAGAGAAAGGGGGAAGAGATCACAAAGGGAGGACATTTTTCCCCCCATTAGGAATAGATTCTGACTTCGTCAACTATGCTAAGTCCTTGAGAATTAATTGCACAGCACTAGAATGAGATATATACTCAATGAATCAGTTTAGATAAGACAGAGTTACAGGCCTGACTCTCATAATTAGAATGGTATTTTCCCTCCCCAAACGCAATGGGAGAATGTTTGATTTGAAATCAATATCAAATATCGACTTTGTGATAGACTTTCATCCTCTCTTAGACTTCATACGTTCTTTTCTCCTCACTTAACAGACAGTCCTTTTGCCTTTCCGCACTACAGCATCCCCACCCTACACTCTGGAAATATTTGCTCCTGACTGATCTGTGGAGCACTCCTATGTGTCTCTGAAACAATGCATGTATTTTCATAACAGCCCGATGTATTTACAGCTCTGTTTCATAGAGGCCATCTTTACTGCAGGGATTTTGGCTGACAATCAAAATCCTGTCCTGGAAACCGAAGCCTCATGAAAACCCCCTTGCAGATGATGCCATTACCACTTCAGCTACCCCAGGCACTCACCGCAGCCTCCGCAGGTCGGATTCCTGGTAGCCTCTGGATCCTGTGTTACTTTCAGGGACAAATCTGGTCCGTGTATCTGATTAAACTAGAGGAACGACGCATAATACATCTTTAGGGAGCCATGTGAGGCACCACAGTGTAATTCTAACGCTTCAAAAATAATGAGAGCATTGTACATTTTGACTGCAGAATGCACTATAGCCTAACAGGTAATGTACAGCCTTAGCCAGGACATTACAGATAGCTGTATTTAGCTATGTCATGATACCTGCTTGCAAGGATACTGTGCAGATAGCTGCTTTCACATAACCTCCATCACTTGTATTACTCACATGTGATAAAAACGCCCTGTGCTACCAGCAGCTTGATTGCCTGACTGCATATTTTTCTACCTTGGAGGCTTTTCTAGTGATCAAGTATGTACCAGAAGCAGAGGCAAAAGGCCGACAGGAGAGTCAGTATCCTTGCCAGTATGGTGTTGTGATCTGAGACTGCAAGCAAATCACAGGCTGTTCCTGGCTATGTCCTTGGGATTAACCTGTTTGTGAGGAGCTGTGCAGCGCGCAGGAGCTCTGTGAGTGTGAGGTATGCCAGAAGCTGCTCTCTAATATCACTGCGGGACAAAGTGTCCTCACTGAAATTGTTGTAAGTTAAAGGCACTTCAGCTGCTGATTCAGTTCTGTGGTTCTTGTGTTCTTCACTTTGCCCTGAGAGCAGCAGAGCAGAGCAAAACCTTCCGCTGAATTTCTCGTGCAAACAATACCCGATGTGGCTGCGGATAACCGGCATCCTTGACTTTCAGGTTGAACTACCCTGTGTACTTGAAGGATACGGTAGTCACAGAAATCACAGCCTGTGAGTAGAAGGAAAAATAAACCACCTGGAAAAAAATAAGGGAAAGGGGACTAGCTTAAAACACAGACCACCTCGTAACTCAGGTGATGGAGGCTTGGGCCATAGCTCATCTAGGAAATACAGAGGGGTTGTACCGCTTGCTTGAACCTTACCCCTTCTGCAGAAAGCATATAAGGACTCCTTCCTCAATCTTCATTATGCTTATGTTTACTTAGATGGCCAATCCAAAGCTTTAACCCTGACACAGACCCTCTCAATATCGACATTTTTCTTGTCACCATCTCTCTTACTCAGGCAGCAGCAGCAGCAATTTTCTCATCTGCTGTTTCAGTAAGCAGGTCTGTAATTTTGGAAACGGCATTTTGGAGACCTATTCAAAGGCAGCTTTTATGTCATGGAAATGTCTTCCTATTTTTATTAAAAAAAAAAAAAAAGTCCCATAACTCAAGTATATTTCTTGTTGATAGGCTTTTTTTTTTAAACTAATGCCTAACTAAAACTCATTTGCTACAATTTAAAACCAACACTTCCTATCCTATAATTTCTTTCACTGAACTTCAAAATTCTGAGAGCAGAAATTTATTTTCTCTCTTTACCAATATGTGCATCAGCTTTGTAAACTGAATCACTCCTGCAAAAAAGGTGACTCTGCTAAGTGGTGGCTCTGCTACGTGAGAAGCAGATGCCTGCAGGAACTGGATGATGACAACGGGCTCCAGCTCTTGCTCCTTAGGTAGAGACTTCGGAGTACAGTTTGGCACAACAGTCTCATGGAGCATCAGTTATTGCTGGCAAATGCAGAGGGTTTAGGGGGAACTTGGCAGTTAAACATTTTTATGCGAAAGAAAAAAAATCACAACGGGGTTTTCTGTCAAAGTGTTAACTCCTATTTTGATAAACACCTCTTGCCACAAGGGTGGGCTACAGATCTGAACATAAATGTACATAATACTGCAGCACAAACTGAGTCCCTGCTAAGAAACACACAGGGAGTCCGCAGGAAATCAAAACAACATAGACCTGCACAAATCCTTAGGTTTTTTAGTTCAGCAACCAAAACAAAAAATGTTTACATAATTAGGGTTGGTAACAAGCAAGGCATTTTTTTCTGTCGGGAAAAAGAATTTCAATCTTCATTTTTTTTCTCTTCCAAAAATTGATTTTTAAAGCAAGCATGGCTTCAAACAAAAATTCTAAAAGATTCATTCTGAAAGTGTCTCAAGGGAATGGGCTCATCCTAAAAGAATCTAATCAAAACTATCTGACAAATCTGACCTTAAATAATGAAGAGATGCTAGTTTTTTTTCCCATAGCAAATGTCCAACCGTGCTAATAATAAATTTGCACCATCACCATCACCAGTGTGGATCTGGAGAATGAATTATCCCAGGCAAAGGCCCCATCAAAGCGCACAAGGTTTTGTAAGAACATCTTATCAGAAACACCAGGACGTCATTCTGCAGCCTATTTCTCTGCAGACTATCACTAGACATCCACCGTAAGGGTTTCACTTCCATCCATGAACATTTACCACTCTGTGGCCTTAACAACATTATTATTTCCTACAGGAGTTTACTAAGGGTTTTCCCAAGTACTTATGATGATAGAAAATCTGCTATTAGGTCAGCCAGGAAGAGTGAAGAACAGATTGTCAAGATGAGAAGAACTTTTATGACTCTCAGTTTTAACCCTCTGAAGCAGAATCCAGACTTTTCCTAAACAGATCCGTTGTGTTGAAAGGAAAACATCTCCATCAGAAGAAACATCCAGAGCCTGATCTGAAGCAACCATTGGAGTTCCAGAGATTAACTGACCCTCGAACTAAAAACTAATGCGTGCATTTGTTTGTCTTCAACTTTGAATCACTGGTGTTTGTTAAAACCTTGTAAGTTTATTATAGAAATTTCTACTAGCTATCTGTCCCATATCTGTTTATTTAATGACTAGCTCTTTTTCTTTTATATCCCTACCACTTTCTTTTTAACCATGCTTTCAAATTTATTCACCACTCTCATTCTGCCCTGAGCTCTCTCCATTTTGTTTCCATCCCCAAGATCCTCCCGATTCCATAATGATCATTCGATTCCATTAATGCTTGTGCCAGGTGCTCAAAATAGAAGCTGCAGAACATCAACTAAACAATCTATGGAACCCAGTAGCTTTTTAGCCCTTTGAGGCCACAGCAGTCACTAGAAGTTCATGCTCTGTTAACGGTGGGTGACGCTTGGCCCCTTCTCAATGGCACTGTTGCCCCGAATCCTCCAAGTGGCAAATACGGAGCGATGTCTGCAGTCCTCAGCTTCGAAGTATCATTTGGGAAAGCTTCCCGATCAGAGAAGCACGCAAACTGTTTCTTGGACTTACATGTCCAGAGACCATTACATGATATGGCTGTCTGCAACAGCAGCGTCCTCATCACCCACTACCAGTGTCATCAATTTTTTACTGCTACTTTCACTTTCCCTTTAAACCACAGTGCTTCCCAATAGCCAGGAACTCTTCTTCCTCAGTTGTGGAATTTTGGATATACTAATAAAATATTCCTAAATAGTTCCCAAGTATGGCTTCCATTTTTCTACTTAAAAATTGTTTCTCTGCTAACTGGTTTATAATTACATCAATCTTTGAAATGGTCCCTTTCAGTGCAGTACAGGTTACATAGACATTTTGACTTCACTTTGGTTACATGTAAGCCAGAATCGGTTGCATGTAGACCAGCACTGATTTTTAGTTCTGTGAACACCTCTGCTTTAGTTGCCCAAATGAAATCTAATTTCCAAGGTATCAGACACAACATTTTTTTTGAGGTACGAAGTTATAATATTCACAGCATGAGACCTTAAGCATATACATATCACTCAGGTGATACTCCACCGTAATACAACTGTTTTTCCAACTATTTCCAAACTGCTATGGATAGATGCTTCAAAAGTGAAACAGCTGCTTCTTTAGTGATGTGATGACATCAGCGTTTTAGCTACTAAGCCATTTTACACATGGATTCATTTGAAATATGTGGGGAAGTGGTCTGTGATGAATCCAGACTATCCGAACTCTGAACACAGAAGAGCACAGGTGAACGCGTCAGGAAACCCCGCGGTCCAAGGTGAATAAATGCAAACCCATATTCTGCAGCACGCAGATGTAGCCCAGAGCACTAGCTCTTACTGCAGGCTGATGAAAAGGCCCGCAGACAGTGGCTACCAGCTACAGAAAAGCATGAGCCTCTCCACGCTCGTCGCAGGGCAGGGCAGCACGGGAAGGCAGCCGGCAGAGCGCAGCTCCACGCGCTGCCCGCGGCGTCCCAGCCCCGAGACTCGCAGGCTGGGGGCTGGCGCAGGCTGCTGCCCGTCGTGCGGGGCCCTCGAAGCCCGCGGTGTCCTGCTTCTCCTGCCCAGCGCCAGGGCCCTGCGCCGGACGGGCCGTTGGGCCGCGCCAGCACCTGCGCTCCGGCCGCCCCGGCCCTGGCGCCGGAGGGCAGCCTTGGCTGCAGACCCAGCAGCGTCCCCAGAGGGGCAGCCAGTAACTGCTGACGGTGCAGGCACAGGGCGCATGTGCTGGTATCCACAGGGGTCCACTGCTGCGGGGGGCAGCTTTTCTCCTCTTACCTAACTGCTGCACGACATCTGGATGACTCCTGGGATCTGAGTCTAACTCAGAGCTTTACTAAATGCTTGCATAACTAGTACTGCACATTTTGCCTTTTTTATGTCATTCTGCTCGTCTTTGGGATACTTCCTTTGCCTCGTGATAAGTAGCTAGGATATCTTTTGTATCCCTCCAGGACTACCCATGCCTTTGGCCCAAGGGCAGAGCCTGGAGGACAGCTCAGCAGTTCTGAGACCGTAATTTGTAACTGGCAGGGAGTCCTTTGAAGTTTTATGTGCAAGGTCATTGGCACTTATCGTTCATGTGAAGAAAGCAAAAATACTGTTAGGCACAAGAAAATATACTGACAATTGGCTCAGCCACAATAGGAGAGCATTTTCCATGCAACAGGTTCACTCCTGCATGAATGCTTTTGATTAATTCCGTGAAAAACATCTTGTGGATCAAGTTAATAGGGAGTGGCCACTTCATGTGTGAAATGCTTCCATGCGAGGGGAATAAATGCAACATTGACGTAAAGTAGCCGTCATTAGGCCACACAGAATACAGCACGGAGGGCCTGCAAAAGCTAGGTGTCTTCATAGACACACACAGTTGTTCCTGTTCTCTCACCACATGAACACAATTAGGGTAAAGCAAATTCAGGGCCAAATTGGAATAGTCTTTTCCAGTGCAATATTCTATCAGCTGTGGATGACTTAGGGCACCCTGTGAACCAGTAACATCTATTTTAAAGGTCACAATTTTAGAGGTCACAGCCCAGGTCTCTTCTCTCATCCTCAAGATTTGCTCAGCTTCCTGTATCCAACCCTTTGGAATAACTGACCTTCTGAAGGGAGTATCTTCTTACAATGGCATCTTAATGCAGAAAAATAAAAAACCCTTACCATGTACAAAATGCAAAGACCAAAGCCAGATGTCAAACTCAGCAGAAGTCACAACAGCAGTTTCGGTGCCGGCTCAGAATCAGAAAGGATTCCAAATACCATTAATGTGAAGCTGCTGTTAGTCGTCACAGTCTGAATCCTAGTACGGGGAAAAAAAACGGAGAAAGCCTCTGGGCCCTACACCAGTTCTCCCTCTTTCTTGCTATACCTCCAGACTGACACCTCTGTTAAAGACCAATGACTTCAAAAGACATATGGCTTTTATACACCAGGTCCCTCACCAACACTAAAATGATTCCTCTTTCCATTAACAACTTAGAAAAATCCCACTGTGCCAAGACGCTGCCCTGACCGGAGGGTGCACGGAGGTCTTCAAGGCACCAGACTTCCAGCTCCGGCCTTGCTCAGCCCCGGCCGTGTCACGTTGCCCCCCACACACAGGTGCGACCGTTCCAGCCATTTCTGGAAACTTCCGAGGAGACAGACCATCACCACGGCACAGACCGTCTCTTTACCCTGTAAGGAATCTGCAGTCTCCTAGCGCTCCCTTTCATCCAAACAAGCTAGCTCTTATGTAATTAACCCGTTACTTTCTTGAACTTCATTTACAGGGGAAGTTATCACCTCCACTTTCTCAGGTGGGTATCAGTGTAGCTGAACATAAATATTATCATCTATTTTACACCAGGCAACACATGCGCTTTTAGCTGCGGAGGAAAAAAGGTACAAGGGCGACAGGCTGCACGGTGACATTTCTAGAAATAGCACTGGATTAAATACGTGAGCCACGTCACGGGTTGTATTAAGTACCACACCGTGTGATCCGGAGCGACATTTCAGAGGAATGGCAGAGTCACGGCTAAAGTTCACGCAGCCGCACAGCACGTCTAGCATCTGCACATCGCAAACTGTTGGGCCGTCTCGCTAATTAATGGTAACGCTGTAGTGAGCAGAACTTTCCATGTAGTGCGGAAATGGATTACCAAGGATGCTGCTCTTTTATATTTCAGAAATTATTCCACTAAGTTATCCTTAGCACGATCTAACACTAAATCCAAATTTTCCACTGAAGCCGCTGGCATGCCCTTCTACAGCAGTCATGGGCCCTTTAGAAACATCTGCAATAAATGTCACACATCACTAACTGCCGGATACCATTTTTAGAGGCCCAGAAGGCAGTTTACATTTTGCCATATTACTCTGCAAGGTCAGAGGATAAAACACAAAATAAAGCATTACGTATCATAAAGCAATATTGGTATCTTTTCCAGTTTCTCATAGCTCAGCCTGAGCAAGATGAGAAACTTTCCAACCTTTTCATTGATCTGGATTTAAGATAAAAATCTCCAGAATGCAGAAATAAAGTTAATGCAGACATTCTAACTGTGCCTTAATTGCAGCATGGACCATTTCAAGGAATAACAAACGAAACTAAGACTCACTTTCTTATCCCTCATAATCCCATAGATCTGTGCATGGGTATAAAAAAAAAACACCTAACCCTCTCTTAAAGAACAAGTAAAACAGAAGTCCCAATCTCCTTACTATGAAAGGGGAAGATATGGAAAAGACTGATTGCTAACAGTCATCAAACTAGCCTTAGCACAACATTGCTTTTTGTTTTCTAGTAGCCGAAGATCAGCCCATTCCATCTGACCTTGCAAGATTTAGACCCCCACGGTCTCCTACCAATGCCAGTCGAAGGTGTTCGGAGTACTTGCCCTTCCGAATCAATCCAACACTAATTTATAATATGACAAACTCATCTCCACAGTGCAGAGAGCTGCAGCCTCTCTAATGCACAAGTAACTTCCCAAATTGGAGATGGTTTCTCTTACCTGTTGTAACACATCTGCGCAGGAACTTAGTTTTCCTTTACTTATACTGTCACTTAAGGGCCAACATTTGAAGCAGCTGCACAGTGGGTTCACACATTTCCCTGTGCTTTGTCCACCAAGGAGTTAAGTACCTGAGTAAATTATAACCAAACTACACCAGGTCCTGCGGCACACTGAGTGCATTTTTAATAAGCTTCCCATTCGAAAGGCCACCATTTGAGGCAAGATAAGCAAACAAGTTAGTTAGACTGACCTTGAAGCAGAAAGTAGACAGGTCCTGCTGCCTGCAGCGAGCCCACGGTGGAAGGGGAATAACAAGTTGGTGTGCTGACAGGAGGCCAGGTAATATGAGAGGCGGAAGGAGGTGGGGGAAGGAGAGTAATTGCTGCCGTGGCCAATCCCATTTCACTCACTCACATCAATGACATTTGCTCGCACAAGGGTGCCCTTGAGGACACACGGAGGATGTGGCAGAGGGGGGGCATTTAACAGTTGAGTGGTAGCAACATCATCCTTTAAATCCCTCTCAAGGGGAAAGAGATTGCATGAGTAACGCATGGGCCAGATGCTTAACTGCAACGAGCTGCCTCTGCACGGTTTCACCCCATGGCCCGGCGGTGAAAGGTCCCGAGCAAAGCGCCCGGAGACACTCAAGGGCAGGAGAAATCCACCTGCACCCACGGCCCGTGGAAGCCGGGCAGAGCAGCAACCTGGGTGTATCTGGCAGGAGAATGAGGTGAGATGGCAGCAGGACAACCTTTTTTTCTTCCTTTTTCATTCACTAGAAATGTTTCTGACTCCACGCAAGGCAGCGTCCGGAAACATGGCATGTAGAAGGTGTTGACAAAAATCCACTGACAGGGTACAGTAGAGTACTATGGCTATAACAGGAAAGTACTGAAGAAATAATATGCTTTGGGTGGGAGTGCCAAAAGAATTCCTAATTTTATTCCCCAGCTCAGCTCCCACTGAAGCTGAAGATTTATCAAGGCTGACAGAAAAGCATGGAGGCAAACACTGAGCAGCTTTTAAAAACTGAAGACTTTAAAACCATTTTTCTTTTGTATATTTAGGATTTCTGGACTTAATTCTGGCAACTTCCTAACACCAAATCGCACATTTGTGAAACTACAAAACATAGATACATCTCCCCCAAAGCATCATGACTTGTTTAGATTAATGAGGGAGCCATGCATACCTACCATAATTAAAACCAAAGCAGCCACCAGCTCAGAGCAATCCAGCTGGACTACCTTGTATTTGCAGCAACCCCTCTTTACCGTACCTGTTTTTTATCAACCCAATGCTACATTTTTGGTTTTAATCCAAAAAAGCCAAGCGAGGATCTCTGTGAGGTAAAATGAGTACAAAAATATGAGCACAGCAGCGGTGTAAAACAAATCTGCCCCATCAGGAATCAGCAAAGCAAACAGAAGCCAGATTTTCTTTTCATCCTCAGTAAGAGCTACTTCATGATTTTATCTCTTGCTTCAGATAGGAGGACCCCATTCTGCATTAGATGCAGAGCTTTGGGTACAATATCATCTGTGCTGGCTGTCAGCTTTCGTAGTCCCCACAGTCAGACTGCAGTTCACTAACTCATGGCTCTTTTTAAATTTTTGACTAAAAACATCTTTTTTTTTTTTTTTTTCACAAATTCCCTGAATGCAGAAAGACCTTCATTTCAGTTAGTTTTGATGAGGCCATGATCTTAAATGTCTTGCTGACTTACAATTAGGCGAATGTTTAAGTTATTTGCCAGATCAGAACCTGCAAGAACAGAAGAGGCACATAAAACTCAGTCTGCTAACTAACATCACAAACACCTTGCAAATGGTGTTAGCATGTTCCCTTCTGATTGCTGAAGAACATAACATTAATACTTGAAAAATAACTTGGCCTAACAACTGTTCTTTGATCTTTTTTTCTAAGGAACTCAGCTACAGAAACAGTTGGAATGCTAAGAATCATCCATAAATAATGCCCTATTTTCATCTCCATCTAACCTAAATATTTATGTCAAGCATCCCAATTAAAATGCTCCCTTGCTTTCAGTGCTTTTTGCTGGGAAGGTGGTGGTAGCTGAGTGTTAATTCAATTGCTATTCATATTAGTGCCATCTGTCCCTGCACAGGGAGTTCAGCTACAACTCAGCAATAATTTTTGCCTCATTAGAATTTGTTGTGGATGCTCTCGAACAGGGAAGTTATCTACTCAGACTGCAGCTAAGGTCACTTTGTTTTAGGAAAGGCCTTTCTAATTGGCATGTTTGCTTCAAAGAAAAATGTTATAAAGCCAAAGTTCCATGTACGAGAAATAACTTATTAGTAATCAAAGAAACGATCACACTAGTTACTTTAATTACTTATCACATGCATCAAATTAGGAATTAGAGGACCTGTCGATGTTCTGAAAAGCTCGCAAGCCAGCCAGCCTCATCACTAGCTCTGCTGCTGCTGGAGTGAGCGCTCCCGTACGTTAGAGCGGCAGAGAGCTAATACCCAGCCCATCCTTAGAAGCCCACAGAGTTGTGGAAATCAGTGGTGCTCAAGCTCAGTGGGTCTTTAATTCCTGAGATTCTTGAAAACTGACATGGATTAATACAGTGAAGGGTACCCTTCAGGGCTGTTTTTGAAGAAATATCATTGGTTCCCAAATGGAAAACAACATCAGGAAAAGATTTTGTTGGGATTTCCCTGTGGCTGTACATGTTCAAGATCCTGTACAGGCAGCTCCGGGGACATCCAAGCGGGAAAACACTGTTTCGAGGTGGCACTGCACCACTTAGATCTCACTGAAGGTGATGGAGTTCGGGCAAGGACTCCGTGCTCAGCATGTGCACAAGTTCTCTGTGATCAGGTGTGGGAGTGGGCCCAGAACAGACCTCCTACAGATGCCCTGTTAAGAGCAGGAACCCACAGTAATTTCCCTGCCTTTGATGTCACAGAACGGTTAAGGTTGGAAGGGACCTCTAGAGATCACCTAGTCCAACCCCCCTGCTCCAGCAGGGACACCCAGAGCACGGGGCACAGGGCGGCACCCAGGTGGGTTTGGAAGATCTCCAGAGAAGGAGCCTGCACAGCCTCTCTGGGCAGCCTGTGCCAGGGCTCTGTCACCCTCCCAGGAAAGAAGTTCTTCCTCATATGGAGATGGAACTGCCTGTGTTTCAGTTTGTACCCATTACCCCTTGTCCTGTCACTGCCCACCACCGAGATGCATTTGGCCCCATCTTCCCTACATTCTCCCCTCAGGTACTTGTACATGTTGATGAGATCTCCTCTCAGTCTTCTCTTCTCTAGGCTAAACAAGCCCAGCTCGCTTAGTCTTTCCTCATACGATAGATGCTCCAGTCCCTTACTCATCTTCATCACTCTGCACTGGACCCTCTCCAGAAGCTCCACATCCCTCTTGCACTGGGGAGCCCAGAACTGCCCCCAGTACTCCAGGGGCGGCCTCACCAGAGCTGAGCAGAGGGGCAGGATCCCCTCCCTCCACCTGCTGGCAACTCTCCTCCTCATGCAGGCCAGGATCCCTTTGGCCTTCTTGGTCACGAGGGCACACGGCTGCCTCATGGTCAACTTGTCAACCAGGACTCCCAATTCCCTCTCTGTGGAGCTGCTTTCCAGCAGGTCAACCCCTAATCTGTATTGCTGCCTGGGGTTATTCCTGCCCAGGTGCAGGACCCTGCACTTGTCCTTGTTGAACCTCATGAGGTTCCTCTCTGCCCAACTCTCCAACCTGTCCAGGTCCCTCTGGATGGCAGCGCAGCCCTCTGGAGTGTCGGCCACTCCACCCAGTTTGGTATCATCTGCAAACTTGCTCAGGGAGGGCTCTGTGCCTTCATCCAAGTCATGAATGAACAAGCTGAACTGCATCAGGCCCAGTACTGAACCCGTGGAACACCACTGGCCACAGGCCTCCAACTAGACTCGGCCCCATTTATCACAACCCTCTGGGCTCTGCCATCCAGCCAGTTCTCAAATCCACCTCACCATCCACTAGTCCAATCCACACTTCTGGAGCTTTCCTATAAGGATGTTATGGGAGACTGTTGCTATATGTGAAAAATGATTATTCTAGAGAAAGGTCCTTTCTATTGGTAATATATGTTGACTAAATAAAGACCTGACCAGGATCCAGCCAGCCTGTTAAAAATAACCCTAGTTATTTTAAGTTCCTGAAGTTGCTCTTCACAGGACATCCACCCATACCAAAGGAGAGGCTTTCTATAATTAGCAGAGCACTCTCAGGCCAAACGAAGAAAAAGACCTCTCCTAAACATGGATTTGACCTAGAATCCCCATATAAAGTTAGGTATTTCCAAAATTTTTACAATAAAGTCATGAGGCCTTCAAAAAAATTGTCAGAAAAAGCAATCACACTAGTTTGCCAGCTATATGATAGATGCCACAATACAGTGCTACAATGTGTATGTTTTTAATTGGCCAGACTGAAGCTAGCCTAGCATTTGCTTGCCATTTCAAGCAATGCCTAGCATTTGTTTGAAAGGGGCAACAATTTTATTTCAGACATTTTTAGCTCTTGTTGTTGTTTTTCATGGTATCTTGGCAAAATTTTTGCATCATTAAAAAGATGAAGAAAGAGCATTTGCATTTCACAAATGCAAATTGTATGTATATGTTGAGAATATGACTACAAATGAATGAGAGAAACCTTGGACATATTTCCTCTTCAGTCTTGAGAGGAATATTCTTTTTGTTCCTTCTGCTGCTCCAATACAGCCAGCTATTTCTGATGATGGAGGCTCAGGTTCTAACAGGCAATTGATTTCTCTTCAAAACACCCCCTAACTATGGTTGAATCTCTGACACTAGGCTTTCCACAGGAAGGATTCTTAATTTCCTCATAAAACAGCACTGGCTTATGCTGCAACTGATTTAAAATCTAGGATCTAGAATGAAAAACAAACACACACACACACACACACACACACACAAAAAAAAAAACCCTCACAGTTCCCAGTCTGGATAAATTAAGAGATTCCATTGGACAGGAGCAGGAGAGAACACAAACCTTCAGAAATAAGCAAAGATACTAGTTTATTTCTGACCCATCTAGCTAGGCATGTGCACACCATGTGTATCAATATAGCATACTTCAAAGCTGCTTACAAAGCACAGTTGCTGCTTCTAGGAAAACAAATTTAAAACAGCTTCTACTACTACACTTACCACCCCGCATATGCAGGGTGAGTTCTGCCAAAGAACTGTAATGAATGCTGGCATTTTTTTCGGTGCCCTTACAAACTGGAAATTTCAAGCAGAAATCAGCCTCTCTCAAATGTGCCTCTCCTAGGTTATACATGGATAGGACCAACACAATCAAACACAGCTTTCTAGGCAGTCTTAACAACTCTTGGTCATTACCTTTGTACGATCAATCAAGACTGATTTCAGTCACAAAAGTGGAGGACTTCAAACAGCATGTTCCAGCTAGCTTCCCTCTCTTTCCTCATGAGCAAGATTAAAAACGGCTGCCTGCTGTCAGCTTTTCTGCAAGGAGATCTGATTATTTCAGTGAATCTACTGTTTTGTAGAGTGTTATGTGGTTGCTTTCTTGTAACACAGTAAAATACAGAAAACAAAAATCTTTTGCTAAATGCTTGTTATATAACAGTCCATGATGATGGCATTAAAGGAAAAAGATGAAGCTGGTCAACTCCCTTATACAAGGTTAATAATATAGTAAAAGTGTGGGAAAACAACTTGAAGAGAAATCCATCCTGCAATAGCCAGTACTTTTTATATGAAACAGCCTGGCAGGTAGTTTGATTTTTTTTTTCACAGAAAAGAAATGTGAACTTCAAAAGCTCCTTTCTCAGTCAGTTTCATTTATGTGACATACTAAAAATACAGAAAATGTGACTGCTAGGTGACAGAACACCTGATAGGTTCTGATATGCCTCCCCTTTGCAGAGCTGGTGTGCTATTACTGTTTAGTTACTTAAAGTATGTTCATTCTTGGTAATAAAAAAATCAAACAGGCACCCTTATATCATCTTAAAACTTAGCCTCTTCAACAAAGGAAAGTAGAAAACTTAATGATTAAAGCATTTAACAAAAGCTGGAGGTCTGCTTTTGTAGCCTTAAACCTTTGCATCAATGTGCAAGGTATTTTTACCTAGGTGTGCTTTGTCTTCCTATCAGGAGAGCAGGGACATACCATACTTACTAATCTAAAATGTTTTCCGTACTTACTTGGCTGTCTCTTATTAAAAACATGAACTAGTTTCACTAGAAGGACACTCATTCCACCACCTCTAAGAGCAGAGTCCTAGCGTTACTGAACTGCCTTTGAAGCTGATAATCCAAAGAAAGCAACTGTGAAGGGAATAAGAAAAAATGGTATATGCATGAATCCGTAAGTATTGGTTCTTAATTCTTACCAAAGAATGATACAGGAAGGCAAATGAGGAAATTATATTATCTTTCTTTAAATCTAGACCAGAACACCAACCAGGAGAGCATTAGGGGTGTTCAGACAGAGGGGAAAAAAAAAAAGGCAACAAAAGAGTTAGGTACAACATTATTACATTATTTCTTTCTTTTAGTGTAATCTTTGCCTCTTGTTTAAAGAAATAGTCTGTTGAAATAGGAAGTCATTAAACACCTTATGAAATACTGTTTAAACTCTACCTTTTTGTAACTTCCTACAAGGTTTCCTTAGCATAATTTTTGGATCCCCAAGAAGATTGATCTGTGTACCAAGTTCTGTTTGTTCTCTGTTATATGTCTTATTTAGGTATTTATTTAGTACACTTTGCAATGGATCTCAGCATTTCTGTTTGTGTATCGAGAAGGTTTTACTCTTTGTTTTAAATACAAATCAGCATTGATTCCGGTGTTGCCCACAGAAGTTTCAAAGCAGCATAAATGAGTAAAGGATAAAATGTAGGAAGTAACATTAGGAGCAACCAGAACTTTCTCTTTTGCATTTCCTGTTGTTAGCTTTTTCCCTTCCCTCTCATGTTTCTCTAAAAGACTCAATAATTTGGAAAGAGTGGGCTACAGATTCAACGTTTAACCACCATAATGTGATAAAAATAAAAGAGAAGCAAGTAGGAATTCTTGAAATTCAGAAAAAAAAAAGTTTAATTAGCATACAGGCATAACACCCTGCCTCATATGCTTTACAAACAATACAAAGCAATAACCTCAGGTCAAAAGATAAGTTACAACACATGCAAAAAACATCTGGATGTGCACTAGAGCAATGAGTTAGATATAAGTACATCTGTCAAATAAACACACATCTGTTCACCTAAAGAATAAAATTTTGAGGACTATTACAGAAGTACAACAAAACAATCATAGGTGAGCAGCGTGTCGGATGTGAAACATCATACAGAGACATTTGAACTTGGAAGCAAAACCTGTGACAGGCCACTAGTCCAGAGCCAAATCCCCAAGTCTTTACTTACGGAAAGCTTTCTGTGAAGCCCAGGGTACTATCAGAATGAGGACTGAAGAATTTGGCCCTTAATTAATAACAACTTTGACTAGGTTTAAATGCCTCTGTCAGTGAGAACTTTAAATTACAGATCTATGTTTAACGTGGTTCATAGCAGTGAAAGAAGGAAAGACTGAATATCCATATAAATCAATTTTTTTTTAAAAAAACTCCTAAAATAAATAATAATCATTATGGAAAACTTCAGATAATTAACATGTCCATAAATCAAAATCAACATGACTGAAGTTAATAAATACTTTATTTAAAGAGTTATGTTCCTTTTTATCCTAAAACCCAACGAGCAGTATTAGGAAATTGGAAAACAGAGAGGACATTGGTGTTTTTCTTACTTTTCAATGATCCGCAGAATGACTCACTATTAACCGACACGCCTGCGTGTTACAGGACTGGCTGACAGAAAGGGGCACAAGACACACTTACTGCAACCGTAACTTCAAGAGATTTATTTTCCTTCCCCTTTGTGACTAGTCATGGGCTTTGAGACAGTCCACTCACTGATGGAGAGGCACAGCCAACACTGTTGAGTTTAATCAGGGCTGAGGAGCTTAATAAGGGTGTGAGATACGGCGTGAAGGCCACTCTGACCCCGTATTGGCGTGTCCAGTGATGTCCCAAACAGATTAACACGACAGTCACCAGCAAACCACGCAGAGTAGCGTGGCCACAGCATTTTGTTGCTGTCTGTTCTGATCACAAAGTATCTAGTTACTCTGGTATTCTAACATAAATTCTGCCACAGATCCAATGTAACTTTTTGGCATAAAAACAGGTATGTTTTCCCTGAAGGGCTGAACCACCACATTGTCTACTGTTTTAAATAGAAATATACAGCACATTTGAAAGACACAATCATCCGTAGTCTTTCCATCACTCCATCAGTAATACAGTAGCAAGAGACCAGCGTTACCCTTACAAGGGTTAACTAATGCACTGAATGTTTTGAAACTCTGAAGAACCAGTATGTGCACATAAAGTATAAACCAACAAACTGACTAGGTAGTAAGATGAAGAATTGTATCCCGTAACCCTAAGAACTGCAAGGAAGCTTGGTAAAATGGGATACAGGAAGATACAGCAGCAGTTAATAGCATACAACAGAAATGCCAGTTAAGACATTGACAGTTGTTCTACATTTTTTGTTGTTGCTCTTAACAGAGAAACAATAAAACCAAGATAAGAACTCACTTTTTGGACCACTTTTTTTTTCTCCGTTTCTTCATGATCTTAATGCGTTTTATGCATCTGACACCTGGTAACAGCTTTTGTACAGAAATTACACAGTAAGTTGGTTCTGTGATCCAAATACACCATGCTTTCTTTTTAATCATGCACTGGGATGCGATCAGCTTCCTGGCAGTTAACAATGAAAAGAACAAGCAAGTTTTTGAAAATTAAAAGCTCTCATAAATAATATTTTCCATATCCACTTCTGCAGTGTTAATTAGTACTATTTAAAATGTTTCCGGAATTTCCTTTTTTGTTGCTCTCTGCTTTTCTAATTGAGGAATTTTCCAGTATTTTTGAAATATACCCATGCATTTATTTACAAACAGATGGTCCTTGTGATGAGGAACCTTGATGAAATTTACAGTTGCTAAGGTGCATTTATAAGTGCTAGCATTTACACTCAGACAGAACAAATGGAATTTACTGTGCAACTCTTGGCTAGGCTAGCAATGTAATTAAAGTGCGAAGAAAGACAAAAACCACAAGCCAGGCAGATTCATTTTTCATTGTTAGCACTAAGAAGCATCATGACTGTGGCAAGAAATGTCAGATCAAATAGGCCCAGGTCACAATCTGTGTTAAACACCTATCTCCCTGAGAGATTTAAGGGAGGTAAACAGTGATATAGCCCTATTTCTTCAACTGGCTGATTATCATTGGAAAAGTAAGGTCACTTTTCCAGCCGAGTTATTCAACAGTGCTAATATTTTATTTTTACGATGTACTTTATAGCATGCTCAATTTTCCATGCAGCTACAACAGGCCACTTTTGATCAGGAAATTCTAGGAAGTACTAGCTAGCTCTAGAAATGAAATCTGTCTACCTGGTTTCTCACAAAAGCATAGGCTTTGTAACAGTTACAAGCAGCACATTTTCTTAGGCAGATGTTCCTATGTAAATGCTAATTATTAGTTCAAATGAAAATTTAAAGTTTGTGTTTGCACGCATTCAAAGTTTGTCCTGGTGTAAGAGAGCTGAGTCAGTGCTGAATGACTGAGCAAAAACCAGGCATTTTCTAAACCATTAATTTCACGTAAAATCAGTCATTCTGACTCCTAGTGTTCACTGCTGATCACTACCCACTACCAGACCAGAATTCATTTCCTCTCAACAGTGTGTCCAGAAAGTGCTTTGTAGCCTGACTTTTCAAGGAAGCTGCAGGTGCAGGAAATTAAAGTGCCTTTTCCCGGGCTGTGTGCAACATGAGAAACCATCCCATTCACTTTACATTCAGATTCCTGGAGTCTGAGGAACAGCTCCCTACCTCGTATTTACCATCTGAAGCTTGCAAGGCTGGCAACTATTTACAACTATTCAAACTATGGTTCACTTACTTTTCATGCTGTAAATATTCTCATTGCATATTAATGAAAAATATTTACAAAGATTAGTTCATTTAGTTGTGAAATCTGTTATCTTAGAAAAGACATTTAAAGAAGGTAACATTTTATAAAGGGAAGCATTAACTGTATAACAAATGTTTTGAATATAGATCTGACGTTACCCTGATGCCTCTCCAGGCTAACAGATGACTCTCAAGATCCTATTTTTTCAGCAACTCTAACATGATATGAGGACACCACTACCACTACTGCCTCAGTGAATGCATAGTTAGCAATCAACTCAAACCACATCAGTGCCACCTCATTTTGCCCACTCATCTTAACAGAACTGAATATGGTACTACCTTTTACATTTGTCCCCTTAATTTGTCCCATTAAGATGACTACAATGAGTACCTGTGCACATGAAAGCCTCCTGTTTTCAATTAGATGAGTATTCCCTATTGCAAAACATCATCACTGCGCAAAGCAGCAATCACTTAACCCAGGCACAAAGCATCTTTATCTTCCACCTCCAAGAGCTGGTTTTCCTTGCCTGAGAGGGTAATGCTGTGAGGCTCTGTGTCTCTCATTGGAAAAGAGAGCTTGCGTTCTCAATTTTTCCCTTGCTGTCTTTAGGTCTCGGCATGCATAACTTTGTTCATTACTCTAAAGCTTTCTGTAGACTCTGATGCAAAGCTGGCTTTTCAGGCAGGGAGTCTGGGTTCAATCTTTAGGGAGAGTTCATACAAAGTATCTTCATCTATGATGAGTGTCTTGTCAAGTAAATAGTGAGTGACCTGCAGCACAGAAAACATAGCTGAATGAACGGTATGCTATTTTCAAGTAAATTGCTTAGCTTTCCTGTCTCCCCTCTCAGCCCATTCCAGAGGCCGTTTGAGATCCTCACAAGTTGTGTTTTCTCGGAGAAACAGAAAAAGCTGATTTGAATGGTGTAAAAATGAATTCCGGTAGTGTCCTAGGAACCAAGCAAAGTACCTCAGGCAAGGGCAAAACCTTAGCTAAGTTACCTAGGCCATGTTGCTCTTCTAGACTCTGGGATGAAAAGACTCTTTTTTCTTTCAAGGTACAAATTCCCACAGCTCCCAAAAAGGATAAGGGGAAAAGAACTGCAGGATGCACACAGAAATCAGCTGCAGCTTGAGCCATCTCCTCTACTCTAAACCCAGTATTCAGGCATCTCCTGTGGAATTATGCTCTAACCTGAGCAGGGAGTGCACATTATCTTTAGGACCCAATTCCTTATAGACCACAGCCACATTGGTTCAAATCCCAAGAGAATTTCCAGAGAAGGGGAAAAAAATTGCTTCTATGTACAGTGCTGAGAAAACAGTTTCTACCATCAGGCTCTTACAACACAGAAGTCCCTGAACACATTTCAGTCTGCCCTCTCTGCATCTGGGCAGAATACATTAATTTTTACTTTCAATACTGGTTGCATCTTGCAACTAATTTTGCTGCAGCAGCTTTCGTTTCATCAATACTGAACAGACTGAAAGAAGAGCCTTACCTTCTGCTGATACTCTATGCGGTAGGAGGTCTGCTGGAACTGGCGTATTTCCCTGATAATATGTGAGATCTGTCAAAAGAATGCATGCACTTAAGTCAGCACAAGTGCATTTTGAGTTCCACTAGACCACGTAAAGCAAGAATTTTGCACCAAATTATGCAACGTTTCCTGGGAGGAAGGAAGGGACAGGCACTGATTATCTCCTAACTGCGTCAAATGGATTCACTTTCCCAAAGTGGCCATCTATTACTGAGGCAATCTCAAGCAGGCTCTCTCCTGAAAGCCACTCTTCTCTTTTCCTTGAGTGACCGTTGCAATGTGTAGTCTTAAGACAGACATTAACTTGAGATCAAGATTAGCAGCTTCCATGCTTCTCTCTGAGGAGTTGTACAACATTATATTTGAAGAAAATAATCTTTAAAACACTTTTTTACATAGTACCTAACACAACTGAAAGAGACTGTGAGTACTACCTTCTGGTGAATCATTCTTTGAATTTTCATTCTCAATAAAACTCTTGTTGCTCCTTCACAAGCCTAAGGCAGTTGCTTTTTGTCTCTGCGACTTTTCAAAAAACTGAATGCAAAATTTGCACTCTAAAATTCCTCAGGTTACCAGGAGGTGGTGATAGAAGACTGGGTTCAAGTAACTGCTTTCAAATAACTGTGTATCTTGTATGATGCAGATGTATTTGCAAGTCTCAGAAGATAAATTCAAAGCAATTGTAATTAAATCAATCATTAAGTCATGTAATTAAGCACCTGTGGGGAAAGCATATAAGAAAATGAAAATTACCATTCTCATTTTGGAAAAATTGACAAGGCCTTCTTCAGTGAAGTTTGGTGTTCCTTCTTCAATAAATGCTAGATCTGTCAAGTACATTCCAAGGTAGGGAACTGCAGGTGGGTTACAACTGTAGGACAAGAAATTAGCATATGTGACTCTAAATTTACAAACTAATATTTCTATAGCTCTCACATACTCTTTATTATTGAAGTAGTTTTATCCTAATTCTTAAGTTTTTTTTTTTTTTTATCTAATGCATAGATATTCTTAAATTCTATTTTTTTTTTTAATCTGGATCAATAACTCTACAGAATCATTACACTGAACTCTCCAAGATGTTTTTGAATACAAACTGTTAGCTATAAACCTGGTCCTACACTTATTGAGAAAGTTCATCTGTGTAAGTAAAACCCCCAATGGGAAATATTTCACACAGAATAATAGTTTAATTTGTTTCAGTAATTCTCCAGAGACATTATACTTATTTGTCAGAGGTACTAAATCACAGGCTATTCAGCAAAACAATAACAAGACTAGATTGTAAAAAGTTACTGGGTAATAATATTATCTAAGATTATATTAATTACTAAAGCTTACTCAAAGCCAACTCATCTTTAACATGTTCGTAACACAACACAATTGAATTATGCAGGGAAGCATACTTTTTCAGTGTTTCTCTAAGATTTTTAAATCTTCCTTCAGAGGATACAGTCTTCTGAAGCTTGTCCATGAGAGCTTTTGTCTAGAAAGACAGCACATTACAAATGTCATTGCTGTTGCACATGAATGGTTGGGATCACATTTTTAAAAAGATACAATTCACTTAGCACCAGCTATAAAACACCTGCGGATAAGTTGACTAGAGAATGCAGTGACTCAGAATGTATTCTGAGCAGATTTCATTTCTGTAAGCACTTTGCAAACACTGAAGCTGCAGGAAGAGCCAGAGAAGAAATGAAGTGACAGAAGCCCACCTTCCTGCTGCTCTGCTGAAGTCTTCAATTGGCCACAGTAACTCTGTACCCAAACACTGCCTATGTTACAAGTGACTGGCTCTGTCCTACTGGCCCCATTGCTCTGTTATTCTAACCATACTAAAATGTTCATATATTTTTAAATGATAGCTGAAATTTATATCTTTTAAACATAGTCTTCCACTACCCAAACAGGATTTTTTGTTTTTAATTTTTTTGGTAAATGGAAATCCTCCTGGCAGTCTCAACCATGCTGCTGACAGTCTCAGGTGCAAGGCAAAGGTTAAGAGGAGATATGCACTGCATTTAATCTCAGGACCTAAATGAGAAGGAGGTCTGGTTATGTAAGGTTTCTTACTGGTCAGCAAAGAACTCAGCACCATGAGAGGAAGTGCTGATCTCCATACGGACTTGCTGCACAGAAAGGAGAATAAGGCTCCTACTTTAAGCTCCTGGGGTGACTGTAGTTAATGAAACCCATCACTACTTAAATGTGCATATCTAAATGTATCTAATTAATAATATGTTTTTTATCAGATATTTCAATATTTTAAGCTCAAGCCTTAGTCTTAGATACTCCTCCTTCCACTGAATTCAGTTTGTTCTTACTAATATTTAATTAAGATAAAGAAAAAAGAGATAAATTTAATATAAAATACCTTGATGTGAAATGCCAGCAGCAGTTAATGTTGTCAAGAAATAGATTTTCAAAGTAGAACTATTTATGGGAAGAATATGTATCTCAATACCTTTATTCCTGGACAACATGCTTATCAATGAAATCTACATTAGTAATGATGTCTGTCTTACCTGCTTGGATACTTTAGCCCACGTTTTCTTCAGTCTGTAGATTGCACTTCTGTTCAAGGCTGATGTGATTTCTAACACCCCATTATAATTGTGCAAACATCTACAAATATCTGCTACTGCTACCCACTTCTCAATCGAGTTAGCCCGGGAGCTGACATCGGCATAATTCATGATTTGGGAGGCAACAAGGTTACTCATCTGGCCAAATAAAGAGAAAGAAGTTTATGATATTTAAACATAAACACTTTCAAAACATCATTATTTAATGAACAAAGCAGAAAATAACACTAATAAAATAACACACAATAGAATTTATGGCTTTTAATAAAATCAGAAAAAGTATGTTGAGAACAATGTGCAGGGCAGTGAGAGAGAATTATGATATAAAAAAGGGTATCAAGATGCACTGGGGAATGTCTTCAAGCCAGCAATACTAACACCGATTATAAAGTCTCTCAGCAAAATCTAAGTAAAATGAGTAAAGAGCAAACACAGGGATGGAGATTCAGAGGACATTCATTAAACAAAATAGGCTTTATATATTTAGTCTCTGAAAAACTTAATTTCTTCTGTAAGCAGTATGTCATTTTAATACAGTGTGAAAGGTTCCAGTCTATTAAATTGCCATTGAATTGCTGAGCAGCAATTCATAAAACGAGAATCTTTATATACTTTGATTTAAAAGGTCAGTCACAAAAAAGTTGTAACATTCAGTCACTACTAGGTAAGAAATTGTATCACATTGTACAAAAAGACATTTACATTCCAGAGGTCATAGAAAGTGTCAAAAATGTCTAAAAGGCAAACTATATTTCTGTGAGTACTTACATCATTAAAATGTTGACTAGTTTTCATAATATAGGGTGTTCTCTCATTTTTATCCAGTTTCATCCAGCCTTGACCAAGAAACTCTCTAAAAATTGAGGGCAAACAAACAGAAATGTCACTAGCAAGCACAGGACAAAGAGACTCTATCTGTAACTGTGGCCTAAATGGTTTTCAAGTAAACTTTATTCTCTTAGAAGCTAATAATACAGCTATACGCTAATTCCAAAATTTCACTCTACCATTACTAATGCTGTCCAAAGTAGTAAATGTTGTAAAGAACTTTGCTGCATCCCTTCCCCAGTTTCCCTATCTTAATTTTCAGTGTTGTGACCTTATTTTAAATTGTTTCTGTCAGCTTACATGGTTAAGTTAATGGCAAACTTCTGTAGGAATGAAGTTGATTTGACACTCCCTCTCCAGAGACTCAGCACTTCCCTATGTTCACCCATCACTAGCCCAGAGCCTTAGACTGCAGTTTTGTTTTGTTTTTATTGGCAACAGACTGAATGAACTCAGTCTTTCAAAAAACAGCCAGATTATGAAGGATCATAAGCAATGACAAAAGTAGCAGAAGGACATTATTCTGTTACGTATGCAAACCATTTTGCCTGAACCTCAGTAACATAAATTAGCGTAGTGGCTAAAACTTCCAGTCAGTAACTCAACCAAAGTACTCACTTCAATCAATCGTAGGAGAACACTTACTCATAGGGTATGCTTCTGAAAACTATGTGATCTAAAAGAGTTATTTGCTCTGCAAGCTCCATGGCTGACAAAGTCTCAAAGCATTCTGGTTTTGGACATTCTGACTGCAAAAAATAAGAAGGCTTAATGACATCTCTTAATATCAAAGACCATTTCAAAGTAAAAGGTATTAAAAACTTTATATGCACGTTCAACACAGAATTGTAAATAACTTGTTTGTTAGAAAGGAATAAGAATCAAGGAAAAATCCTTGATATTGGCAGAAAAACATGCACATAATTTATAATAAGTTATGAGTACATATGTAGATAAAGTTTTTGTATTCTACATTACCTTCTATATAAACACCCTTTGCCTAGTTCATTGTCCACCCTTCTTTGGAATACTCTAATTCACCTGAGGTGATGGGCCTTGCCAATGAAGACCAACTATTGCTCTGATGGCTGCTTTACTGTGCAGGGGTGGCAGACCTTATCTGACAAAGCTTCGCGTCTTACTCATTTTTTTTCATTATGATTTAAAATCAAATTCTAAAATTTTGACTCATTCTTCTTTCATTCTTCTTTGATATGGGCTCCAAATTCTTACTTTCTCTAAACCGAACATGCATTCCTATTATAAAGCAACATTATTTCTTTATTTTCACAGTCACAAATTTGCAGTTGTGGTACACTTTAGCAACATAAACATACCACAAATCTATAGAAATATTTATGTATAAATTTAAAGATGAACTTACCATCTGAATGATATCCTCTATTTTTAAATGAGTATCATCTTGATCATCCTGAGAAAGGGCCCTGGGAAAAGAAGTGACAGAACATCCTATATGAATAATAATATCAATGGTTATGAGAAAATCATCTCACAGTTTGGCAATCAGGCTCATCTAAATTAAATTCTAAGATTTAATTTAAGTTGAAGAAGTAAGGACAAAAAAAGAACTTTCTTGCATCTAAAAATTAATTTTGATTTTTAAATAAAAAGTATAAAATGATAATGTCATTCACGTAAGCTAAAATACTGGTCTTGGAGGCTTAAAACCACTGCCCTAAGAACAGCATATACTGCAGAATGGTCAATGACAATACAATGTTGTCAGCTATTGTACTAATTTGGTGATTACAGTCTTCTGATTACATGTTTCTGCATCTATCCATCTTTGACTTCAGTGATGAGAAATGTGATGGACAAATATAAACTCTCTTGTTAAGAATCAGACTAACACTAGAAAAGCAGACACGATAATTAAAAATATTTGCTCTCTTAATGCAAAATAATCCTAGAAAATCTAAAGGGGAAAAAAAATGTTCCAAAAGCTTTTCTCTAAGTTTTACACTCTGTATTACATGATACCGTTGGGAAATATTTTGGAAAAAAAAAAAAAAAAAAGTGGACATTTGAGAAGACAAGACAGTATAATAAGCATGGATAACAGAACGGTTCTCTGGAAGCATTCTTTTTTTTTCTATGGGCACTACATTATCTTGTTCTCTGTCCCACACAAACAACACTGAGTGTGGAAAGAGAAAACCAACTGCCAGCAGACTTCACTTGTAGCCACCATATGCTTTGCTTTTTTGCTTTCAGTAATACAAGTGTTAATCCATACTTTCAATTCTTCTGTAGTAAACCTGTGATTATTAGGGTTATTTCAGAGTGCTGGGTCAAAAAGAAAACCCAGCAGAAGTAATCCATATTCCACTGAATCCTGTCCAGTCAGATGCAGAAACTTGGCACATAATTCCAAGATCTTACTTCCGCATTTTCTGCCTGCCATTTAACCTGCACGTGAAAGCTCTGAACGCTGAGTATCTAGCTTAGTGAGCCATCAGTCCTGGGAGGGTCCTGTCCTAGAGGATTTCTGGGAATTCACATTATAATGTAACACTGTAGGAAAAAAAGGCTGGTGACGTCTCAGGTTGCAGTGTAAGTATAGTCTATGTAAAAATAGAGGCAATCTATACCTCTGCTCCATTGACATGGAGCTCGGGAATACCTATCAGTGGAATTTTCAAGGAAAAGTTCAGATGATTATTCTCAGAGGAGACAGCTCTATTGATCCTGCCAGAAAGCAGAGCAACTGCACCAAGTATTTTCTTGTGGTTGCTGCAATTCTTTATTTTTGCACTCTGTAGAAACAGACTTTTCATGTACCAGTTGGAGAAAGGGTTAAAAAAAAAAAAAAAAAAAAAAAAGGATTACATTGCCCAGGCACTTAAGATCTGAGTGTAAGGGATGGAGTCTGTACTATGTGGGTGGGAAGGAAGTGTTAATCCTTAGTACACTAGGTTCTTCTATTGTGGGCTGTTGCTTCCTTTTGGTTTGCCAAAATGGAGATGGTCTAGGTGAAAACCAAAACCTTCCTTTTCAGCCCATCAAATTCACACAAAAGGGCCTTTTCTTCACAGGAGTTGGAAATACTTAATGTCTGATAGGCAGGCTGGGCAAAGTCTTCCATGTTTTTTTTCTTCAAGAGAACCCTCAGTGTCTTCTCCAGAGAAGTGTACTGCCTCAGTAACTGTAAATAGATTGGCAATCTGCCTTTCTTTAGCAGCTTACTTTGTGCTGGGTGTCGTGACTGCCTGCCTGCAGAAAGATAATGCCCATCACATGATAAGAGCACGTGTTTTCCTGGCAATAAAAAAGACAGCGTTTGCCCTTCTCCCCCAGGTACCTCCAGTAATCTTGTAAACTTGTTTTGAGTTCCCTATATGTAGGCTGGGGCTTTTATCTTAGATACAGAAAAGACTGTAGACTGTACTTGCTTGATACGGAATAAAATAGGAAAGACAGGATTCTTAAAAGGCTCCAAGTACTTCACTTTTGCTTCCTTTGCTTCCTGATACTCTCCATTTCCTAATACTTCCCCATCTTTTGCTCCCTAATACTCTCATAACAGCATGTGTCTTACATTTCCTCAGTTCATTCAGCATCCTTCACCCAACCAGGAACCTTGTGTTTTTCTCTAGCACAGCATTCCTATGAAAAAGCTTCTCCTTTTATCCATATATGCTCCAAGTTTAAATCTTCAGAGAGCAGTACATTTCTCTGAACTAGATAAAATTACTTTCTGACAGCATCAGTAGTAGCTTCCTCTTCAGTCTGCACTCTTGTTGGCCTTAGGGAACTCTTTCAACAGAAGACAAGGAAGATGTAGCCAGCTTCTCATTTCTGCCTGAGCAGTTGTCACTAGGCTCCCTTAACAGCCTCCTGCAAGCTAGGAAAGAAGCTGAGATCCAAGTGAAAAGAGGTATGAGAGAACGGAAAGGGTAAGGAAATAGTTCACCTCACAGTGAGGACTGAACGGAGTACCACCTCTGGGATCAGCCTTACACAGGAAATGACTACATTTGAAATAACTTTCAAATTCTTAAGGGTTATCAGCTATCCTTAGAGCTGTTTCTTTCATTTAAACTATTCCTCATGCTTGAACATTCCAAATATTAAAACTAATTTCTAGCAGGGGGAAAAAAAAAAAAAAAAAAAAAAGAAGGATCCCAAACTAGCTGTCTCCTTATTCTCTTACTGTATACAAAATATTTAAAAAGTTGGTGTCAGTTGTATAGTCTGAAGTGTATTGTCTAATGAGCTCATACAAGGTAGAAAATTGGTCATGCATCGAATGCCTCTGCAAATCCTTGGATTTCATTTATATCTATTCTGAAGAAAAAGGAATTGTAAACCTTTCTTGAACCATTTATTTTTTTCCCAGGTGGGACTATTTTATGAGCTAAAGTTACTCACTTCAGTTTGAACTATAAAACTTCACGGTTCAGCGTTTGGAGCCTGTTTCTGCCTCGGTGTTGGAAATTTTATCTAGATTTCAGATTTTACTAAAGAGGACTGAACAAATCTCAAACAAAACATACTTTATGAGGCTTGTCTGGCTTTCAGAAAAAATACTGAATAAAAAGCAGATTTTCTGCCTTGATACCCTGTCAATCCATTGAACAAAAATCTTGTCATGTGAGAAATGCCAGCTGCTCTGTGTGATGACAAAGGAGTCTGGAAGCAGTTCAGCATCTCTCATGAACACTGCTTTTGCCATTCAGTTTCTATACTGAGTCTTTCCCAGAGCGGACCATAATATTTTTAGAATACAAACCTGCCTTTCCTCCTCCTCTAATCTCTACTAACAAAGATGATTTGAAAGGGACTGATTTCCCAAGACATTTATATGCATGTATACATGCATACACACAAAGGCTGTGGCAGTTTCTAAAGAGAGACATTAGTATTCAATAAGCTTCAAGAGAGAGTCCATGGAATATGCTTGTACAAAGGCTCAAAATTCAAAACTTTCTGGAAAGTTCCAGAAATTTTCATGACTGTGTGAAGACGGAGTGTGCAAGAAGAAATACTTAATACCTATGCTCATTCCGAGTTCCTCTCCTTTGTAGGATTTAGAGCAGCCTGTAAGAACAGAAATGTAGAGAACCCATAGTAAGGGCTGACTGGCAGAAAAAGAGTTCCACCTGTGAATCCACTAGCAAGCTGAGGGCCAGAAGAAGTCCTGTCTTGCTGCTCCAGCAGCTGAGATTGCACCTGAAACTGTATCTCCACAATCAGCCACGCACCTTGTGGCTGTGGTTGTGAACACTTTGCATAGTGTGTTCACAACCCTACATGGGACAACAAGTCATTGCTTAGGACTAGTGAAGAGTTTTTTTTTTTTTTTTTTTAAAGCTTGTAAATACTACAATTTTAATAATATGTAATAAATGAAGGCTTGTGGAAGAGTAAAGGAATGTTCACTCCTATTCTACAAGTATTGCATCACAGTCAGACACACAGAAGTTCATTCAATTATAGATTACCTCTGAAATTGTACTATTTTCTCTTCTCAGTTAACCATATAGCCTTGTCACAAATAGATCTTTGGGAGTATGACAGGGCTTTCTGAAAGCTTGGGAACTACTCTTAACTGGTAGACGACGCGCTTTAACAGAGCTTCTCCATTCAGTGAAGGGGTGAGGCACGTGACCTATCCTTGTATTTCATCCTGGCTTAATGATTTTTGGCCACAATCAAAATTGATCCAATATTCTTCTTCTCACAGTTCAGACCCCTGGAGAATTAATTTTTTCCTAACCAGCTGATGCTTAACAAATTTGACATATCTAGCAAATAGCCATCTCTTGTGTAGCTGGAGTGAGAGCTCAAGAGCTTCAAATTACAGTTTGCTCAGCCTAAGACCTTGAGGCAGTTGTATGTGATAATATCTTTAACTTACATATCCTGATTGTTCTATTAACTACAGCTTAGCAATAATTTAAATTATGAAAGTAATACTTATGCAACACCTTCTGTCTGAAAGTTTATGAACAGTCTAAATAAATAATAATAAGCAGCCTAAATAGATAAATAATAAAATACAGGATATATACAGGAGTCCTTTCAGCTACTACTAGTTTCAAGCTTTGTTCAAACCCTTGGAACAACAACACTGGGTCATCAGCATTTATTGGACTTTAAATAGGTATTATGAAAATAGTCAACATATATAAGGCTAGTAAAGCAGTCTTCTTAATAATCAGCATTAGCTAAGGCTTTGATTTCATACTTCAATTTGAAGAAAAGGAACATATATACAACATTCAGTCAATGATTGAAAAAACAAAGATACCATTTCATGCAGTAGAAGTAAAAAATGCTCACATAAGGGAGTAAATCACATAATTACTACCCATTTGCATGTAATTATGGATGTCCCATTTTTTGGATGTAGCAGCTAATAGTTTCTACATTAAATTGATAAACTTTTATGTTTAAAGAAATACTAATCTATCCCATTTCTCTGCCAGGAATAGATATAATTCTTTCGGATTTTTTTTTTTTTTCAAACCAATCTGCAAGTCTAAAGATAATTTTCCTCATTAGGAGCAATCTGATATAACCTTTGTTATCAGGCATATTATTAAAACCTGTTATGCAACACTATATGCAATCGTTTTTATTCCCATGTTACGCTCTTCTTGCTTGTTGTTTCTTCCAAGAATGTACAAGATATATATATATGTTTTTTTTTTTTTTTTTTTTTTTTTTTTTTTTTACTTTCAATAATAGCACACAACTATAATATAGTTAAAAAGGAGGCTTATGAAAAAAGTTAAGTAGAGTTCCTTTGTCATGAAGGACTCATTTTAAGAACTTATATATATGAACTTGTTTCTTATCCTTTATTTGACTTTTCCTCCCTTAGGTGTACAACTCCTTTCCTTTTACCCCACAATACTGACACAGCTGTCAACACAGAGGAAACAGCAAGTATGGTCTTCTTACTGTGTCATGACACATGAGGCTTAGCAGGGTAGATCGCTCACTCCTGAGACAGGAATACTCTAATAACAGGTTTTGTACTTTTAATGGGTGGCACTTTTTCTCTATTGCACAAAGAATGAACCAATGGCTGGCAAATGTTTTGAAGTGAAAGTTTGAGGAGCTATATTCATAAACCAAGTTTAAAACACAATTTGACATTTGATGGTTTTCTAAAATTGCCAAGTTCCAATGAATTTCAGCACACTGCAAATACTGTGCATTGCTAATTCTGCTGATACCTAAATTATTCTTTGGTTCCTGTTGTGTGATGTTTCTTTATTCTTAACCACAATCACTACAGATTCATTTGAAAGCTGTTCATATTTTGCTACTGGATGAAGAATTCCACATCTGGTCTGTTTTATAGTTAATAAAGCACATAATGCTGCAAAATTAAATACTCTAGATAAAAAACAAATTTGGTGACTTCTATACTGTATACTACCATATCTTTTTAACAGGATACCATTTACAAATCCAGTATATAACGCGAAACCTATTTACCTCAAAATATTTGCAGTAGCTTTCCTTTCTTGTGGTAGAAGGTCTGGGTCTCTCAAAACTTCTTCCAGCAAATTTAACACATTCATTTTCAGCTCATTGTTCAGGTCAAAATCCTACAAAAGAAAAGAATTTTGTTTCCTTTTGTTTTAAAAATGTTGGTCAAGTTATATTCTTTAAATATACCCTTTAAATTTAAAGGATATATTTCTGTGATCTTTTTCCCTTTCCTTTTTCTCTTATTAGCTCATATTCTCATATTAGCTCATATTTCTCATATTAGCTATGAAAAGGCAAAGAAACTGGAGATCTCTTACAGCGAACAGGACACAAAACAGGGAGCCTGAAAGGCTACAAGTTATCCCATTTTTTCACCTTTATTTTCTGTATGGAGCCATGCAAATCACTTAACCCTTCTCTTTTGAAGTAAGAACACCATTCCACAAATATCCATAAAATACCTTCTCTCTGATCACTATGAAAACTCGAGAACAATTGAGCTACGGTGTTGCGACTATTGCTTCGCAACGTTGGCCACTGTTTTTTTCCCCCTGTTTTATTGAGTTTCTCAATTTATCTGTCTGCATCACTGATTTTTAATCTGAAACTCACCTTTTGGGAAAGGTCTGCCTTTTGTTCCATCTAGTGGAGTACTCAGCCTAATAAGCTCAATAAATCAGGCCAGTACTCTACAGCACTGTGCTAAAGCACTTCAGCACTTGAATTTATTCTAAGGCAGGTTGGTTTCTTACATAGCACTGCAATCTAGGAACAGGAACACACACACACAATCTCTGTTGATATCTGATATTAGCGAATTTCAAAGAATAGAATGATGTATGAACGTTAAGGTGTGAACTTAAGGGTAAGTTATCGAGTAGACTCCAAAAATGTCTGTATTTAGTATAAAGCTAGAATTTGGATAAGAAAACTAAACCCAAAATCTTCCCTCATTCACTGTTACTTGCAAGCAAGTCTGTTACCATATTTGTGTCACTCCACCTCTTGTTTCCATGGGAACAGGAAGCACAAAGTTATGGAAATTGGGAAATGTTTGGCACCTTTGTGTAGGAGCTGTATATGCCATTTTCCAAAGCACCAGTTACAGCCCTTTCTGTTGCAAAGGAATTCCAAGTGGCGGTGATTTTAGTGAATCCCCCTGAGCTTTCAGCAAATAGTATAATGCATTTTGGAATTTTCTGTTCTATAGCTGAATGGCGAACACTGTGTAAGGGAAGCCAGATATGCAAAGGATCTTTAGTAGTCATGCTACAAAAATATCAACCCTAAACAGAAAAGTTATTCAAGAAATGACAAATGTAACATCCTCATTTAGTATGTCGGGCAAAGTTCTGATCTGTCACTGTAAATGGGCAGATCAGAACAACAGGATGAGGATTTCATCTCTGAATAGGTTTTTAAAACCATAATCAGTCGATTATTTTCTCTAAAAGGGATTTTTCCAAAAGAAGGCTTGCAGCTAAAATTACAGTAGCTATAAAAAGTCTAGCCTCTTTTTATTCCATTTATGAATCAGGATGGCAAAGCCTCACATCTGAATATCAGATTCAACAAAAATCAGGCATACTCCCAGTTTTTGCATGTTTACAACCTCTCTCTCTCAGACATAATATATGCTAAGAGCAAAATATATTGGCAGGTATCGCAATGATCTTTGCAAGATAGTAGGCCCTGTAATTGCTGCTTAAATTTCTCTTGTTTGGGTGGCAAACTATATGAACACTTAGTTCTTAGGATTAGGACTAGCTTTTGCTTCAATTCCCCTGCCTTTGGAGGACACGTCATAGTGGAAAAATCCACTTTTCTAATCTCAGACAACTAGAAATCCCAGACCCTTTATCAGGACTCATCAGAGATGACACAGACCAATCAGGCATTATAACTAGGGGATGTATTGGTTTGTATGAATGAAGAATCTGTAGGTAATACTTCCAACCCGACATGACCAAGCTTGAAGATGTGACCCCCAGCACAGCTCCCTCTACACAGGCAACTTCTGCAGTTATTCTGCCCAACATCTCTTTTTTTTGTGCCCAGAATTTTTCTTTTTTTATAACAAGGTGGCAGTTGTTCCTTATAACCTGTAGGGAGGAAAAGGATGAAAAAAAAAAAAAAAAAAAAAAAAAAAAGGTAGAATTCAGAAGAAAATAGGAGAGATCTATTTTTCTGTTGAAGTTAATGATCTGCGAGGTGTTGATGCCAGTGTGATGAGCAATAATAAAGCATATGCATAAAAAGTCCAGACAGGTCATTTCACGTACTTATATCAATGTAGAAAGGTTAGCATTAAAATTACAACACAAAATTACCCTTAGAAATCCCTAACTACCATTTCCAAATATATTTTTTTATCTATATATTATAATATATATGCCTAAAAATATATTATATTAAAAAATACTTTTTTTATATGTCAAAAACAATCTTGGATGATTCCTATGACATTTTTATCTATTATACCACCTTTTTAATACATTTTACTAGTCTTCAGCCAAGATCTCAGTGGTTTCCTTAGAATTTGGATGCATGTTCCCTTGCCAAGCAGGAGCAGGAGATGATGTGCAGGAGTATGAGAAGGGTCTCATACACTGGTCAAAAGAAATCTATGTAAGTGAGTCAGAAGAAAAGGAAAGAGGGGGAGATGGATTTGAAATCACCAGCCACAAGAAAATGGAGCACAAAAAAGGACAGCGGGAAGCAAGGAAAAGAACAGTTAGCTGTGCTGGTGGGGAATATAGATTTACTACATGTTTTTCACAGAAAATATTATACAGAGCAGATAAACATTATATAATTCCCAACTTTCAACATGGGCTCAGTGAAACCACAAACTTGTTTTCCTCTCTTCTTTCTTCAAACTTTCCTGAGGGTAAACAGTGTTCTTTTAAACAACGTGAATAACACAAACAGAGGGGAGTTAAATCTAAGAATCTGATATATTTTTGAAAATATCTGGGTACATCAGTGATAAAGACTAGAGGAAACACAGTGAGAAAGGGAGTGAAGGGGCTGAGACAGGAGAAAAAATGTATACAGAGAACTTGTAATGAAATTCTACAGGGAACCCTTTTGCTGAATTGTTCTGTCCAACTTCAACACAACACTACACGCTTTATGAAAAAATATTTTCACCTCAGATCAGCTCTCAAAAATAAAGCCAGCTT
This sequence comes from Nothocercus julius, assembly GCA_013398735.1. Classification (NCBI taxonomy): domain Eukaryota; kingdom Metazoa; phylum Chordata; class Aves; order Tinamiformes; family Tinamidae; genus Nothocercus; species Nothocercus julius. The sequence continues at coordinate 447,861 of VZSV01000168.1, read as the reverse complement.
TCTAACTATTCCTCAGACATCTGCTAATAAGGCAAAAAAAACCAACTGGCAGCCTGGCCTCAGAGTCCTGTGATCGCCACGTGAAGAGGAGAAGGGGTAGTACAGTTTGTCAGGATAAATGTAACACAACTCACTCATGACTGGCTTTGCTGAATACATAGTCCTGTTATTAGTTTCTCCTTTTTTAATTCTAATTTTCTGTTATGTAACATCATGCTCAGAGGAGATGCAAGAATGGAAAGTTCTTCCAGAAGTTGTGGCAAGCATGAATGACTCAAAGGAAGGGGCCATCCGCTGGAGCACCACATGCGAAGCTGTTAAGGCGCCATGCTCGTCGGCTGAGGGACAGCTCTAATCAAGTGACCTAGAATGCCTTCCAAGCTGGAAGCTGTTTTTCCGGGTAGGGAAGAAGGCAAGCTAACTGCTTTCCCATTCAGTTGTTTTGGAAGATTCCCAACTTTGGCACATACAGCCCATCGTACTTCTACAGACACTCACAAATGCAGTTGGTAATATCAGTATAAGCAACAAGATTTGATGAACTGAAATCTCTTCATCCTGTGAGTAACTACACAGTGAGGATTTTTCACTCCATAAGCTACAAACAAGTGAAACTGAAGGCAAATCTGTTGGATGAAAATAGGGAGAAGTAAAAGGATAGAACAAAGAACCATGTGGAAAGAATAAAAGTGGTGACAGTTCTGAAATGGAAAGTGAAGTAATCAGAAAGACACCAAGTAGGAAGGAATGCTAGGCAAAGACAGAGCTCATTGGGACGTTCACAAACAGGGATTGAGACAGGAAAGTTTGAAAATTTGGCACCTGGGAGAGAAAACGCTCAGAGATGCAGGAAGAGTTCTTAATCAGTAAAGAGAAAGAAAAATCTAATGAAGGTTTTAAATATCAGATACAAAAGGGAGAGAAAACTGCAAGCAAAGCTAGAGTCAGCCTTTGGTTGTCTCTCTGAGTACACAGATGAAGTAAAGATATGGGTGTGCAGACCCATTTTCCTTTGCCCCCAGCTGCAGAAGCAATCTGGAAATAGCAGATGGCCAGAGACACTAAGAAAGACTAGCATTGCTACTGGCTGTAACTGATTACTCTAGAGTGAAGGGCTAAAGATAAAGCCCTTCTGAAAGCCCAGAATATGAGATATCCAGCAGGGCAGAGAGATTACTGAATGATTGTTTCCGAGGAAGTTGGTACATTTTAAAATAGATGGCCTACAATTTTTATACATATATATATACATATATATATACACACACACAGTGTGTGTGCGTGTGTGTGTAGATGCATATGTATCTGCTCACATGCCAAAGTGCAAATCCATTTCAATGAAAGCAGGGAAATAACTCAGTCTTTTACACAGAAGATCACACTTAGTCCCTGTTAACTGGAACTACTCCAGTGACGTAGTCCTCTATGATAATACTTCATTTTCTAGCATATAAGCACACTTCGACTATCATATACGCTTGTGCTGAGGGAAATTTGCATAAATTCAGCTGCACCAAGATATTTGCACGCTTGAAAAAAACAAAAGGCTTCTTTCAAAAAACAAGCAAAGAATGATTCTTCATTCAGTTTCAAGCACGAAGAAAGAATCATCATTTGGGGAGAATGCCAGTCCTGCTTCTAAAGCATCAGTTTTAGCCTGTCACTCCTGATGGAATACAATTAGCTTAAAAGTACAAGCTATATTAATAACATGCCTGAATAATTCTCATCCCACACCATATAAACTTTTTTATTTTATTTTATTATTATTATTATCCAGGCACTATACAACCTGGTAGTACCTAGAAAGCTTGAAAGAAGAATGTAGCCACTAGGTATTGTCAGATTACAGTTTTCAGCGTGGAGAAGAAACGTTGACATCTCTGGCCGTAAGTTCTGGGACTTTATATGCTGAAGAGCTCACTAAAGGAGGATCTGTCAGGCTGCAGCAGCGGCGAGCGTGGTGCACTGCTAATTAGTGTGACTGCCTGCACGCTTGGCTAGCGCTGGGAGGGTGACTCATGCTCCCCAAGGGCCACGGAAGAGCAGACCCGTGCGCTTCTGCAGTATCTGGACAGCGCATGTCCCCAATTAAGTACACTACTATTGACTACATAACTTTATTCTGTAAATGACCTGAGTTTATGCAAACACGAGTTCTTTCCTCGGTGACTAATGGGATGTTAGCATGTTCACTTATGGTTCCCACGCTCTGGGATAGCATTCTGTGGAAAGCTCTTTTGCAATTCAGAGTTTGCATTGATATATATGTTCATGCCAGAAAAAAACCTACAAATCTCTGTTCTGCTTCAGGCTAGAGGTTTCAGGTTCTTGGGGATCATCTGAAAAATAGCTGAAATACAACATATCTTGCTATCACATGGTAAGTATGGCCTAAGTCCAATTTGTTACAATTAACATGCCATAGCTTGGCCAGGCATAATATCCATGACTTTATGCTTTTAAACACGAGCTAAGTGGGGCTCATATGAACGAATCTTTATGTTATTTTTTGTTCCAATGTATTGAAAACAAAATGTAATTGGCCAATTCATGTGCACACATACACTACAACTGCCTAACTAAAATCATCTGTGCTTAGCTAATTCTCTGTATACAGGTTACCTAACCACAGGCTATCAATAACTATATCCCCCAAACCTTCTGCTGAAAAGCCAGCACAGCTTAGCCAGCACCAACAAGGAAATGGTTTGCAGTAGATTTTGCTCACAGCTGAAGCAAATGAGGAATCAGGTACCAAATCATGACCTACGATCAAAATTCAAGTCTGTCACTGAGACTGGGGAAACCTGGAGAAGCCTAGCCCAGAAAAGCTTCATTTTGTAACTTGAAGTGCTTAGATAAAAAAAAAAAAAAAAAAAAAAAAAAAAAAAAAAGCAATCCTATTATCAAAGAAAATAAGACCGCAAGCCTTCATTAGGATAAGGAAAATCATAGAAAGATTCTCTCCTCTGCCTCCTTTTCCCATCCTACTTTTTCCTTCTCTGACAGGAGTCAGTGGGAGTTTTGTCCTCATAAGCCCTTTCCCTTCTCATCAGGTCGGCAAAGCTTTTGCCTTCGCTGTCACTGTCTGCCTCAGCATTTGTGTTTCCATTGTTTACAATGGGAGAATCCTACACTGTTCCTCTCATCACATTTTAAAAACAAAATGCAAACATGATCATTCTGCTATTATTTTGGGGTTTAAAAAAAAAAAAAAAAAAGCCTTGTTGGCTAGTAGGTAGCTGAGTAACATAGAAAAAAGCAAGGTAAAAAGTGAAGAGAAAGAATAAGAAAAAAATGTAAATAAATCCCTGGAAAACCTCATTGATTTATCTTTCATGCACAAATGATTAATTAACAATATAGGTCTGATCCTTTTTGCTCAGTGTGGTAAAAACAAAAAGTATGTGTCACGTTATGTTCATGAATGTTTTTTCCAAACTCGCATCTGTGCCTTCAGAGCTCCTGCAGACAGTAATTAGTTCCTTCTGTCTTCTGCAAAGGGCTGCAGATGTGGCATTACCAAAATACACTTACAAAGAATTTAAGTGAGGCCCCAAGAGTGTACAGTCCAAGTTTTAAAAATAATGAAGGATCCCTTTATTAAGCTTTATTTTGTATGACTTCAAGATAACAAAGCTGCTTTATTAATGTACATCCTAACTGAATAGGCTCAATTTAATTTTAATGATTCTGTTTTCTGCTCACAGACAAGATTACAATATTAAATGGTGTCCATGTTCAGACAGCAAAGTAAATCTATCTCAGCTCTTTTGGAAAACACATAAAACATCCACAACCATGATATTCACATAGTTGTAAGACACTGTAGAAAGCTAATTAATTTCATAGCCCAAAGAGGAAAGACTGTCCAAGCCCCAGCCAAGAATTTTATGTCCTGGCTAGAAAAAACGTAGGGAAACACAATGCTTTGAACCATGCTTTGGGATGCTTTTTGAACCATGCTTTGGGATGCTTTTTCTATCCCTTGGTTCCCATACTACTCCTGATCCATGTTATTAGGTACCAGGGAGGGGCACTCTGAACCGTGCCAGAGGGACTCTAAAGGAAGAGATGGGGTTTAGGGCATAAAAGCAATGAGATAATACATGTTTTTAATAGTGTCTTTACTTTATAAATATTTCTGCACACAGCCTGCACACTCTTCCGTGTCTGTATGGCGCGTTGCGTACTCTGGGCACTAGAACACTGTGATAATTTAGGTAGACAAATAATTTGCAAAGAATTGATTGCTACTAGAAAACAGCTACTCTTACACAGCACTAAGCACTTCTGTGTTAGTGCCCGTACTCCTAAAAGGACAACCAAAGCTCCAAATATTACCCATATAATGCTTTTGCTTCTCTTTTAATCTAGTAATAAGGAAATTGAATTTTCACATAAAAAGAAAGCACGTATAGTAGGTCACCTCTTAGAGCGGCATCGGCTAGCAAATGACCACAAGAATCTCAGGCACATCAAGAGGAGGAAATTCTAGAGGAGAGTGAGAAAAGCTGCTCCCATTTGGTGCTGGGAATGCTTGCAGAAAGAGTAAGGAAAAGCTCAAAGCTAAATGGAGAGAGATATTTGCAAATAGCAACTTATTTTGTTAACATTTTAAACTTCTTTTAATTCTTTTCTTTTTTTCTTAAATTCTAAACTTCCACCCTCAATATCTGATGAATCTGGAGAACATCAGATGCACTGAGTGGTCAGAGAATGATATAATCACCACAAAAGGCAACAAAGTTTTAGGCAGGTTTCTTGATCTTACTGAAATTTACACTGTTATGTCATTTGGGGAATCTAATAAGCATTTCTTCCCCAGACACTGGTAGCTAAGGGTTCTCTGGTTTGCAGTTTGCATTGTTATTGTAAAATAAGGCTCTGAGCTATTGCTCTCTCAGGACTATAGATCTTTATTGCCAGCGCTTTATACTGTTTGGCCAGACACTAATTCTTCACTTGCTTCCTAATAGCAGTCCTGGTTCCATTTTGGCAGAAAATAGTCAGTCATTTTTGTTTTGTTTTGGCCTTGTGTCCTTCCTCTGTCCCTAGTCTCTCAAGTAAACAATGCAAAAAGCTGATTACGTGCTCTGTTGCTGTAGCATTCATTACTTTCTTTGCCAAAATCCTTTCATGTGAAAATATCTGCTATATTGGAATACTACATTAAGAGATGTAAGAGAATTAAAATTTGCCACCCTTGCCATGGAAAACGTAAAAGGCAGTGAGTGACTGTGAACTCAGATAATGGCTTTGAAAATGCAGTGTTGGTTTTGAAATGATTCCATCTCTTTATCCCATTCCCTGAACCTTTTTCCCTCTAAAAAATATTGTAGAGCAATAGGTACAAACATGTGCAAAGGTATGCAGAAAAGTACTATATATTTTTGCCAAGCATGAGAATTCTTGAAATGGAAATACAAAAAGCCACACTGTATTTTTAAAGCAACAAAGCACATTTCTGGCAAAAAGCTACAATGAGAGAATATGCTTACACTCTTTATAGTTGGCTTGTGTTTATGCTACAGAATCATCACAACACAACCAGGATCAGCCCAAAAACAAACTTTGGTTTAACTAGTTTTAGAGGTCTGATGATTCCCAGCATTTTTGCAATTACATCAGTTAACAATCTTTCAATTGGGATAAATGGTCAACTCAATTCACAGCCCTATTAAATATTATTTGTAGCACAGACACAGAACCTGTGTGCAATGCACTGCTCTAATATAGTACAGCAATAATAGACTTTTGCCATTCCACTACCACTCAGGATTTTGTCATGCAATGATACACCACATTCAGACAAAGAGAACATGAGATAGCTACCATTCTCAAGGTTGTTTGCAAGAATTTAAAAGCACTCCCACGATACCAAGAGATTTTATTAATCTCTGCTGAGCAGTTAGCTTTTCAAACACAACAAACTGTCCCACTTAACTATTCTTATTGGCTGCACTGGCTAGCAAACTTAACTTCTATGAAAATTAAGTTCATTTCATGGAAATAAAGGAATGAGTTTGACACGGAGAGTGGCAAGCAGCTGTGCGATACAACAGCTTCCAGATCAAGTTTTATTCATTATTATTTATAGTTCTCTTTCTCTCTTTCCTTCTTTCTTTTGATCAATTTACCTGGTAGTTTTCTACAAGCATGCCAAAATCTAAAACCATTTCATTTCACCTGGCAACCTAAAAGCCGCTGCTATACAGGAAATCCTGCTAGCTACTCAGATTCTTTTTCCCCTATGTTAACATAGTTTCATGGGTACCCATCACAGCCACAGCTCTGTAATGGGCTACGGAGGGAATCTCCATTGAGGAGTGGTGCTTCTATTTTCGTATGATCCATAGTAAATACATGTGTATGTAAGCACAGGTATACATTCAGTGAAAGCAACGTGACTGGATTATGGATTTATTTTCCTTCCACAAAAACCCTAAGCGCTGTGAAGTAATATATATTTTCATTCAGAACATTAGACTAATGGAACATGATGGGTCTGTGAACAGATAGTACTGCACTCTGAACTTAACTTCTGAACTGAATGTGTGGCTCAGCTTCTTACAATAAATGCAGCTCTGATCTAGATGCTCTTTAGTGCATTTCTTTATATATATTATATATACATATACACACACACATGCCCCAACATTCAGTAAAGCTGTCAAACAAAACACTGGATAGAGTACTGCAAGGTTAGAGGAAGGATTCTTTACTTACAAAACAGTGTGTTTTAACAGTCATTTCTCCCTTATAACAGCACTGACTTTTTATTTTCAAGTATTTTGACTCCTGAGGCATTATACAACACTGCCACGTCATAATATGTTTTGGAGAGGACCAAAGTGTTGTGAATCACGTGACTAGACTGAAGTCATCTCACATCCTTCTACAGACCAGCCTGAGAGAGAGGGAACAAGAGCAGAGCAAAAAATACCTGGGAATGCTTGGAGACCCAGTGCCGCAGGACGTTCAGGACACGGTTAGTGGCTGCTCGGCGTATTATGAACTCTTTGTCGCACATGCGTTCAGAGTTGTTAAATCCTGTAATGAAAAAAAAAAAAACAAGAAGACCCTCACTGGAATAAATGTTAAAAGAAGCACCAAAAAGATCTTTCAAATATAGTATTTATAAGGTAGGTAAGTTAAAAGCACAAACAACACGTATGTGTAAGAGAAGGAAAGAAGCCTTCAGAGTTGACATGCAAATATGATCATTTAGGTACTGAAGTTCTGCAAGACAGTAAAACACAACCATGTCCATTGTAACTAATACTGGCACCTAGCCAAGGTCAACATTCAGTTTTAGGAAGACGAAGGATATTTGTTGACTTATTAACACAGAATTGGTCTCCTTGCTGTATGGAAGACGAATAAAACACAGGGCAGTATAATCAAGAGGATTACAGAAGGAATGTGAATATGATTTAAAAGAGGAAGACAAACGTGGTAAACAAATAGAGGAGAACAGTAGTTAAAAGGCAGATGGGAAGGTAAACAGATAAAATATTCATTTTTAAAAGCAGTATTGTCCAGTGCAGAATGGTATTTTCTCTGTTGCAATGTCACATTTTTGTTGCATTTGTTCTCACACTGTGCTTTTTTTTGTTACCACTGACTGCAGAGTCCAGGGAACAACTGGAAACTTCCTTCCATATGACCAGCTCTTCACAACTTTTTGGCATAAAAGCTGCTCTAAAGCCTTTGCATTGCTATAAATAACAAAGATGGATTAAACTTCTATCTATTCTGCTAAAAAACACACACAACTGAATGAATGCATCTTTAGGAAAGCCAGTACTTGTTTTGTTTTATTTTTATTAAAGACATTTATTAAAAATGATGCAAAAACATCCAGACTCCTGCTCTAAAGTTTTGAAAAGATAAGCAGCAAAATAAAAGTTTAACTGCAGTCATGTTTCTTCTACAACAGGTTGGATCCCAAGCCCCAAACTGATTTTCTGCACTTACAGCTCATTGAATTTTTTTTTTTTTTTTAAACTGAGGAATATTAGACTGTAGTTGATATATAAGATAAAATACTTAGGGAAGTTTCATATTAAAACATTTTCAGGAGTTTCATGCCCATAAACAGTAAAGTCAACAAAATCTCAGAGGCTTTCCTCAAGGAAAGGTAATCTATGTAACATTATTTTGTGTTCATTTTCTATGACTTGCACAGTTAACCTCTTGCAGAGGCAATTAGGAATACATATTATAAACTGTAGAGCTAGCCACTTAATGGCAGCAATGAAAGCCACAATGAAAATTATATATTCAAGCAGTAGAGTCTTTAGAAAAGATCAGAGGAAAAGAAGTTTTGCTAGGCTGGAAGGAAAATGGAAAGAAATCTACAGAGACAGTTTTCAGTTAGCTGCAGGGAAAAAAAAAAAAAAAAAAAAAGATAAAGGAAAACATTTCATAGACCACTTCAGCAAACTCATGCTGGTCTCCAAGCCTCATCAATTTTTAAACAATAATTAGTCTGTTGCAGAGACTAAACAATGTTCACTCTCATTCACATAATCAGTAGTTAATGCTGATACCTTGAATCTACAGAGATCTCCACTTGTGTGAGAAAAGAACTTAGTATAACACAGAATTATAGGCATAGATGTGAATTTAAACCCAAATGACTGACTCAAAGTGTATCTTCAGGTACCAGACTTCAAAAAAAATAACTAAAATCAGTGAAATAAAATCTTATTCAAAACAAAGCTAGAAATTTATTAACTCCACTCTGACTCTTGTTTTAAATAACAAAAAATATGTGAATATTGACTGTAAAGGAAAAAGAAACTTCATTAACCAATAGGTGAAAATGCACAAGAGAAAATACTCAAGACTATTCAAACTGCATAGAAGATTGCTAATAACTTTCAGGTATTTTGTAAAACGCAGAAAAATAGCAAAGATGTCACCTGAAAACAACTAACATCAGTGAGCATTGTTATTTCTTGCTTTTTTCCATCTTTGAAAATAGGAAAGTTTTCAACTTTGTCAATAAACAAAACAGCAACAATAAAAATAAAAATATATTTTAATCACAACAGCATAAATGGAAATGGAAAAACCCATAAAACCAAGATAGCACTGGCTAGCATTGTTCTTGTGCTTTCCAGCTTTCAAAGCCCTGTGGACTTTTGAAAGAAACTCAAAAGGGGTGAAAACCACCAACTAGAATCAGATGCAACAACTACAGAAGCAATCTGCAGTTGGGAACTGGTGAACTTCGATGGTGCCATCACAAGGCTTTTTGCACGTTTTGTGATAAAATTTCTTCTAAGATATTTCTTCTCTCTTTCCACCTACCTAATCTTCTCCTAATGCAACTCCGAAGAAAACCCAACAGGACAAATGCAACACTTGCATATGCATAGCATACATGCTTATGCATATTTTAAGGAGTCCATCATAAAGCTTGTTTTGCACACTCATACTACCACTTACGAATAACCCAAATTTCTGCTGCTGCCCATGCTGTGAGCAGGTCAAACAAAGCTGTCCTCTCATCACGACTGCTTTTGCACCAGGTGACAGCGGGGCCATTCAAGAAGGAACAGAAAACTATTCTTTCTACTGCAAAATACAGTGACATTCAGGGACCTGGCAGGACCACACATCATCTGCTCTACCCATCCATATGCACAAAGTGAGCACGTAACAAAGTTCGTGGTGCACAATCTTGCACTGCAAGACTTGTCTTCTGCTAGTGAAGTCAATGGCAAAAACCCCATAACTTCATTAGGGCCCTTTGCTTTTTAACCATTCACCACAGGCTCTTCACTCTGCTAATGCAAAACAAATGCATGTGAGACTACGGCAGATAATCAGCCTCCTTCAAATACTGACAGGGTTTCACAATAAAGATATTTTATAGGTTTGCTGATGCATCAGCTAGCAGGGAGGATGCTGACCTGCAGTCAGGTCAGATGGCAAGCTGCAGGAATCAAGGCTTTAATTAAACCTCGAAGCCAAATCTGTCCTACAAAACACATATATCTATATCCTATGCATCTAGCATTCTACAAAACTGTTGCCAAAAGCCTTTTAGCACTACTGCAGCCCTCCCGGGCTTCTCCGTACGCTTCTACCGGTTCTTCAGGCTAGGAACAGCTCCTGTGATTATATGAGCCCTAGCATGATACAGTTTCCATCCATGACTCTGACTCTCAGGCGCTGCTATGAGTTTACACAGGCTGAAAGAGGACCAAAAATAACCATACTCTGTCAGCTGCAGTTTTATCTAGCTCAGTATCCAGTAGCAAATGCTTAAGGAAAGAATATTAAGAAGGCAATTTTAGAACGATCCTTCCCTCCGTGTGCTCTCCTTGGCACTCAGCAGTTTAGGGGCTAACTACAGATCCTGCACGCAGGTCAGTCAGAAGGCTTTTGGCTAAGCCCATATTCACTGGGGCTCCCAGAGAGGAGAGGGAGACGCCAGCTCCCTGCTAGCAGGACCCCAACATTTGCAATGTTCTGCTATCAGATGTGCAAATTCTGAATTGAGCTACCCAACCAGACTTGCCTACCTCAAAACTTTATAGTGAAATAAACAATGTCACAGGAGAAACCACATGGAGATTTGCTTTCTTTGAGTCCTCCTGTATCAGTTTTTCTCCCTAAGGAAGCAACCTTCCTACATTAAAAATACTGGCAATATTTCTAACCAGCAATACTCTTAGCGAACAGTTCTTTCAGTGTGAGTTACTTTCAAGTAATGTGTTCTTTTTCCCCCCAATACTTACCTGTTGAGATGAAAATAAACTGTCTCTACAAATAGTCTCTTCATATAATAATGATGCAGAACTTTTACCACAGGCTGTCAAACACAGTGTTAATTTGCCAGCACATTCAGCCTTTGCTGGTTCCAGTGAATTCTTTCAATTTAATTTAATCATGTACTTGGCTTGAGACTATGTTATGCAAAATCCAGTTTAATCTTCAGGTATTTTTTCTTATGGGCCCTAAAATCAAACCTACCACTTTTGAGGCTTCTACTATCATCAAAAAAAATCTCAATAGCTGGAGACACAAACAGATTAAAATACAGCAACACCTGGTTCTTAGAAAGCTCTTTTTACCTGAAAGTCTAATGGCCTAAAGCACGTTTCAATGATAGATGTAATTATCTCTAATGCTAAAAGGAAAAAGACCCAAGCAATCAAGGCCTGCAGGTGCCATGTGTCAATGTCCATGATGAGAGCTGCCACACTCAGGACCAGATGGGAAGATGCCACCGTGTGCCAGTGTGACCAGGGGGACAGGAGGCCCTGTCACAAAGTTCTGTTACACCTTGTTCTTCTCCTAAGTGAGCCTGACTCTATCAGCAATCACATTATTTCATGTTTGAAATTTTACTCCCAGGAGGGACATTTGCAATATGTTAAATTCTGCATTATATATGCTAAAAAAATAGAAAAGCAAGTATACACCATTTATTTCACTTAAGATATCAGAAACCTGAGTCAAGTACCAATAGTTGTAAGTTCTAAATATTGTTCTTCCACATTAGTAGCTCATGATTCATAACCACAGTAATAAATTTGTCAAAGAGAAATCTGTTTTCAAGGGTTGATCTATACAAAAAAAATCAGTTCACAAAACTTAGGGATAATTTGTTTAAAGCTATAAGGGTAACTTCAATATGTTTCTGGTGATTGAAAAAAAAAAAAAAAATTTTCTTTAGAAAGGTTTTATAGGTTAATGAAACTGAAACGCTCTGGAATCATGTCCTGAAGGTGCATTAGTACTTAACATAGGTGAAAATTGTACCCTACCTGTGAGGAGGTCATAGCAATCCCCTTGCACCAGTCCCCTCTGAGAGGGGGAAGGGAAACACTCACAGCTCAAAAAAACAGAAGGCAAATACGACTGCCACATCCTTCCCATCCACCAATGTCGAACACAGCCAAGCTCGCTCACGTGCTTTTTTCATTCTTGTGCTAAAGGCGCTCACGAGCCAGCTCTGGCCTGGCTCCTATCCTTCTTGGAAGCTTAGGCTTGGCAAACATCATTGTTACTTTCTGACCTGGATAAAGAATACGAACTCCAGGCCCGGAGCGCGGCAATTTCCATCCGCAGATTAAAAATGAGAAAGTCTCTCACACACAAAAAAAATATACTTAAAAAAGTTTTCCTTTGCAAACCTCAAAATGTTTGTGTCATAGTTTAAAGATACACATCTGTAATGGCCAGGCATTCTCAAGAAAATAATTGAGTTTCACACATTTTCACAGAAAAGTGACAGAGAGCAAACAGTCTGATGCAGGCAAGATTCTAATCTGCCAAAGATTTTCATTTCTTTAATTACGATATCAGGTTTCCATACACTAGCCTGCTGGAAGAGAAAACCATTCATGTTAACTGAGATGAAAAGAAGCTTAAAGCTGATGGACTCCCACTCCCTGCATACAAGAACATCAATAACACAGTCATCCCTTCTTCCTTAGTAACCATTGATTGCACACATTCAAAGTTATAATGGAATATATGTTCATATGACCAGTGTGAAAGCACGAGTTATCCAGTCTAGCCATGATCTTGGGCTAGCCCAGTTTAACAGTGAGGTATATTTAAATCATTCACTATACTAGTGTTTGAGTGTGTTTCATAAACAGTTGCTAACTTATAGAGCATCAAAAGAAGTGATTATTAAAAAGCAGCTGAAATCAAGCACCCCATGCCTTTCAGCCTTTAATTTCACTTTCACTGGTCCTTGCGACACACAAAATCATCTTATTTTAAGAAAAATGCTGCTGAAACATCCACATTGCAGCTGCTCACGTCACAAATAATTCCAAGTATGCATTTGATTCTTTTGCCTGAAGCCTCCACTGCAAATACAATCTATCAAATCAAGTCAAAGGATTATAATCTTAGTAAGGTAAATCCCAAGGGAATCACATGCACCAGCTGATATGCAATAGTGTAACAGACAGAGCTACAGAGATTGTGTTTAATTTCTGCAAAATATTTAAGGAAAGGAACAGCAAACTATTTTTATGCAACTCTAGCTTCAGAAAGGATTTTTTAATTACAGATATCTAAAGAACATTAAATTAAGAAAGTGAATATTTTGCCATGATTATGCTCTCAATTCAAATTAAATCCAGAAGTTGAAAAACATATCTACCCAACCAAAACACTTTTGTGTAATGAAATGGGGAAAAATATCAGTGACTAAATAATTTATTTAAGATTAAGACACTATTCTAAATCCTAGTCATAACACTAAGGTTGCCTAGAATTATATAATCTACAAGAATATATTGTTAAAACATGTGTATCTCCAAGGCTGAAAACATTTCTTTAAAAGAGAAGAACTGGTCAAATTTGAAAATTTATCATTTAAAAATTCTTGAAACCAGAGTGACTCCTATAGAGAGGACTACCACCCACTGTTTTTTTGTTTGTTTGTTTTTAAATAGAGATGCCAGAGTTTCACACTTGAGAAGAAAATTTATTTACTAAACATTGAAAATACACCCATAGTTGTAACTTACACAGCTTGTTATTAAACATATATCAGAAGTAAAAACACACAAAAAAGCAAATTTTCATTTTGTGTATTGTGATAAAAATGTGGATTCAGAGAAAATAGCATTGTTCACTCCTTTACTAAAAAGAAAAAATAAACATATTGTATACATTAGCATTTGCATATGTATAAAGAATATACAGAATACATATAGAATATAGAGAATATCACATAGAGAATATCTCTAACTCTAGAATGCATTTAACTAGGATACGTTGTCTACAACTATAAGGAGCATTGGACAGCACTAACCTTTTTTCTTTCAGCAACAGCAGGAAAAGCCAAAAGAAGTAATGTTATCACCAAAACCCAATGCTAAATTTTAGTGCACCTGCATACACCTTCAAATCACAGTGGTTTCCACAAAAGGGGTGCACATGTCTATATGCATGTGTAGCATTCTAGCTCAAGCTTTTATTGAAATTGTAAACCAAATTATCCAAACCTGGTGCCTTAAGATAGCCTATTTATAAATCTCACAAAAAATACTGAATTTTGAATAACTTGAACGGAGTAACAATGAATTCTGGAAATGCTCTAATGGGCGGTGCAAGCTGACATGATCCTTGTAAAGAAATTAAAGAATATGAGAGCAGAAAGAATATGCTATGGAAAAACACAGATTTAGAAACCTGACATGATCTGTTGAAATAATTGTTAAATATTTCAACACTGCTGGATTATATGAAATGTGCATAAGATTGTACTCATAAGTGTACAAAACTAGAACATCTGACATAAGTATTTTTTCCTTTAGCTTTATTTTTCTAAATATAACATCATTTTAAATTTTTCTGAAAAGTGTTTGTGCCAAATAGACATTTGGGAATTTGTAAGAAAGTGCACTGAACATTTTCTTATTATTATTTTGGACTAAGATGTTTATTGCCAGTACTTCATGAAAAAAAGTCTAAAAAATTACCTGGTCAGTACGATGTAATTTGGGTTGTATGTAGATAAATACTTTTCCTTTGATTTCTAATAACACCAAGCCCTGCTGCCATTAATAGGCACACAGTAAAATATCATGTCGTATGTGCAGTGTGACAGCAGATTTTTTTCTTATGGCTTATTTTATATAAAGGATCATAGGGAGCAAGAAGCAAAGGAAAAAAAAAAAAGCCTTTTTGGTGGTCAATTTTGGTGAAAATTTTTATTTGTGATTGTTTTAGTACAGCTTAGATACTTTCTGACTCCACTAATATTTGAATTATCCTCTGTGAATAATCACAAGAATTATAACGTTACAAATAACTGTAGCAATTGTATACAAACAAATGTTTCTTTCAATTTGCACTGCAAGCGGGGTGGGCTTGCCAGTGTTCCTGGCACGTGTCTCAGTCTTCAGGGAACATGTAAACAATTTTTAGCTGCTGAAGTGTTTCTGCATTTCAAAGGATTTTCAGCTCTGGATTTTTTTTCTTTTTAATTTTATTTTTTTTTAATTTTTTTTAAGAAAATTGCACATTGCCTATGTCTATAATCTTAGATCATAGTAAATATAATTACCTTCTTTGAACAGTTCCTGAAAAGATTGTAAAAGTATGCAAAGCAAGCTTTCAGTTCTTTAAAATGGTAAGTTTGCCTTCCCCCCCAAAAATATTAAAATAAATTTTATGACAACACAAAGCTGGAAAAGGAGATCATATTGAAGACTACAAAAAAAAAAGCTGCTGGATTTTTTTTTTTTCCCCATGGCTTTGATCCAGACTTTTTATATGAGTTAAGGCAAGTATTTTAAAAAAAAAAAAAAAAAGTCTTCTTAATGATGATCAGCATAAAGGTTAAATGGGAAGGAGGCAAAACCTGTAGAGAGCCAAATGTATCATTTTTCAGACCATCTGTGATGGGATACTTGACTGTCATGAAAAATAAAAACTGGCAGGTTGCATATCAGTCAACAAAATTCTCTGAACAAAATGTCCATCCTATAAGCAACTCCTAGACAGATTTTCATTCAGCAACAAATAAAGCAACTCAACAGCAGCATAAAATAGTAGTTAATTATATAAGCAATACATAGTCTAGAAAAACAAAAACAAAACAGAGAGACACTTCTCTCCCTGCCTCACCTTCACAAAGCCCACATACATCTTTGGGTGCCCCAGAGGTGAGGAAGATACAAAGGAATCTAAAAAACCCCATACTCAGTACGGGCCCCAATCATTTCGCTGAACTCCGTGCCCATAATTTCCCCATGCGAGGGCCTTTTTGCCTGTAAAGGTCAGCGCTCTGTTCAAGTTCCTTCTCCTCCTCAGCTTAGGAGGACAGGAGGAGATTCCACCTACCCAAAATCCTTCCACAGAAGCTCAGTTAAACCCCTGGAAACTAAATTCAATGCTGCCCATCCAATTCATCACAGTAGGACCCAGTTCGGGGGAGTAGGCGCAGGCACTGCACCAATACCCTACCCAAGATGAAGATGATGCCAATGTCAGTTTGTGTGCACATATATATGAAACAGCAAGGTCTTCCCTGTAGCTGCCCGAAGTTTGTGTGATAGGCTGGGAAATACATCATTCAAAGTGTCACAACTTAGCAAATGTCCAGAACCAACGCTTATTGCTGGGAAGGTCAACTTCTCTGATAAACAAGAAGTACTAGTTAATTTGGGAGGGGTAGGGAACATAAAATCTGTGTTCCTAATTTTCTGGTAAACTGCTCCCTTGAATCTTAATTCTCATAAAGAAAGCAAAGATACCTGTTTTAAACAAAACTGAACTTTATCTTAAAGTCATCATTTTAATTCAAAGGTATTGCTCTACCAAAGCTGTAGGGGAAGGTTCAACTTAGTGTGAATATGAATGTTTGCCAGTTATCTAAAATTGCTATGCAACAATCTGGTTAAATTCAAAGGCCTCCTAATTCAGAAACATAAATAGAAGTCTATTCAAATTCACAATGGAGTAGGTAAATACTGAGAGGAAAACAATAATATTCAAGGTTATTCAGATTCCAGGTGAACTTGTTTTGATCTCCACTTTTATCTCACCACTGATTTTCCAGTAAAATACCCTCTGACAAGAGGAACCATACACAGATGTCTGATAAAACCAGTGTGGTGAACAAGCACTAAAAATGCAGCCTGTAGTAGAAAGGACGGTTGCTGTGGCAGCAGCAACAGCCTCCCGAGCCATCCAGGAAACACAGGCCACGCGTTGCTGCTGCCTGGAAGGGCTGGTGGCCACATCTAGCTTTTGTGGTGGCTTCTGGGCAACTCCGGGCACCTCTCCAGCCATAAGGAAGAAAAGGTGGTTGATCCTTGCCACCAATTATTTGCCATCCAATTTTTTTTTTCTGATGAAAAACAAGGCCAGTTGTAGAATTGGTCAATAAGTACTTCCCAACCAGTTCCAAATGGAGATTTTAACTGATATGCTTAACTCCAAGGAACCCCAGCGTTCAGGTCTCAGCACTTATCAAAGCTTCCTCAGTCTGCAGAACTGGACTGGAAACAGTCATTTGCTGGTTTCTGGCTACAGCTATTAGCAAAACAAAACAAATAAAGCACGGTTGTCCTGAGAGTAAGGGATCAGGCGAGGATAACGGTTGCTAAATGAACTACTTTCTTTCCAGAAACAAAGTTATTTTAGATCCATAGCAGAAGATGCAAAAAAAAATAAACAAACAAACAAAATAAAGAAAAAAAAAGAAAAAGAAAACCCACTGTGAACCGTGTCTCAAACAACAATTTGTCTGCTTTGGTGACCCTGCACACCTAGAACCACAGGCTACGTTCCAATGAGATCAACGAGTACAGATAAAATACAGGTGTGCTTCCAGCGTGTCAGAAACGGACTCGGCGGCATGCGTGACACAGTCGTACCAGTTTGCTCCTGCAAACAACAGACCAACTGGGTTAAGCTGCAGAACTTAAAATAAAATAAAAATATTTGCATCCTGATTATTTACTGGGATATAGCTGTATTTTTTTTTTCTGTCACATCTGGACTCATAAGGAATAAATTCCATATCAATTTTTCAAGTATAGGGAACACGCTATTAGAATCCAGAAAATAACACTTTGAGGGGCAAAATGACTGTAATTGCTACTAATAGCAGTGTTTATCCCCACATATTGCAAACCAATGGGAAAAAGACACACATTTTCTCTTTTTGCTTCAGACACAGATATTTATGTGCAGAACCAAAAGGAAAGACTGACCCTTCCAAGGTTAGCTTGGATCCACTGATGTACTGAGAAGCATTTAGTGGGCTCTCTCACAAAAGCCTATTGCCCAACTATCCACATGATGCAGAACTCATCTCAAGGTCCCTATTAAGACACCAGCCTCTCCATGTAAATTCAGCAGAGCAAGGAAATCTCTCTCTGCCTGCCCTCTCACAATGGGGAAAAAAAAAAAACGAGTAACAGTTTACACGTGTCCCTCACTTTCCTTACTGCTAGTTTCCCCATACTATTTTCTTTGCTAACTTAACTGCCTACGCTAGGATGCTGCATGAAACATAATGGTGAAACACCTAATTATTACTCCTCTCTTCAGAACCAGGCCGATGCTCCCCTAGCACACCCTGAACTGCCTCCCCACATGCACATACCTACAATGACCCCTTCAGCTCAAGAACCCTACAGAAAAAAAGCAAGATTTCTGGCTCTTTATTGCTGATGTCCTTCAATGTGGCACTATGCATTCTTGGTCTATGTGCAAGATGTCAACAACTGAGGAAATACAACACCTAATTAAAAGCCTAATGTATATTCATTCATGTTTTTCCAGTTCAGGGATCTGTGGGATGCACTAGGAGTGCACACATTCCCTATTCTGCACATAAATCTCCAAGTCACATCATCTGATCCCAGATTGGACCTGGCAGAAGTGTAAAAAGCTATAGGGCCTCCTCTTGTTACAGTCACAGATGAATGTACAGCTGCACAAAGGATCTCTTTGGTATCATTTGGCAAAAGCTGTGTCACTCTATTACTGCATTTTGTGCTAAGCCAGAACAAACAAAATAAAATATTGTTGCACTGGGGGCTGTCTGACAGTTTAACTGCAGAATCAGTGGTCACAAGGTGAAATAGGCTGAGCACCTTCTGGGCTTGATGTATCAGAAGGAAAATACGCAATACCTGTTAGGTAGCAATATCTGAATCTTTATGATGTAGGAATAGTTACTTTTAGTTAATTTTTATTTCTCTAAAATTGTGATCATCATCAGGCGGGGCTAAAGTATGCCAAAGCTTGCAGAACTTGTCTGGCCCCACGTCAATGCTTCGGCTGCTTTCGTGAGGTGGTAGCAGCAATAAACATCTGAATGCCCAGGCACAGGGAAGCACTCTAAAGGAAGAACTGCTTGCATTTGGCAGGTTTAGCAAAATTAGTGCAGCAGGTTTTGCTCTGGCAAACACCTGCTGTAGCTGCAAAGGATTGTCTGAGCTCTTCTTTAGACCCATTGCAAGAGCTATGGAAAAACGGATGACACCAGGAAACTGATGAAGAGGATGACCAAGAGCGTTTCTGAGTAAGACTGCTTCTCCAAAACATGTTGATACATGCAGTTGCTAAAAGGCAAGGAGCTCATTGTAGTTTCTCTGCATAAAAGAGGATTTGCAGGCTCACTGAGAGATCTTTTAAAATGTACTTTGATAGACATGGTACAAGGGTACAAGCCACAAAATGGAGAGGTTTTCGAAGTCCCCTCTCCTGAAAAACACCCAGGTAAATGACTCAGGCCAAAGGTAATTTAGCACTAGACACATGCAGACAATTAATCAAAAGGGAGAGTATGTGAGTGATTCGTCCTTTGTGTAGACTCTGGGCTTCAAGCTGTTATTTAATTATGCTTTTTAAAATCACTAAAAGAGAGATTAAAGCCATTATATCATGCATCTTATCTTTTTTTGTGAGCACAGGACCCATTTTCCCACATGCAAATCATATTTTGTCAGAAATACTCCCCCAAACCCCCCCC
>VZSV01000168.1:399538-428363 GCA_013398735.1 Nothocercus julius | reverse complement strand
TTTTTTTTTTTTTTTTTTTTTCCTTCTCCATTTCTCACTCTCTCCTCTCCCTTTTATATTCCCTTTAAAAAGCAAAGGCTTACACTAGAGCAGCCAGGCCTTCCTGCCAGCCACAGGCTTCCTTCCCATTCTTAGCTGCTCCCATAGTATGTCACCTTGCTCTTTTGAAAAATGCACTCTCTGAGATCAGCACGCTGTAGGAGGGGACAGGCAGCTCTGAAGAATGCAGCACTTGGAAATGACAAAGTGCACAACTCTAGTTGGGATGACAGAGAAAATGAAGTGACCACGACACCATTAACATCATTTTGTTTGGGAATAAGATTTGTTTGGGAATAAATAACCTTGACTAACACTTATTTGCCATGCTAGGAGATGTTTGGTGTCTCTGGTTTAATTTGAAGAAGAAACAAGCTTCTCAAAGTGTTCTTAGCATTTCTGTTAAGCATTTAATATACCTCACATCTAAGGAGTACAGGAGATCAATTTAGATCTCAAATTTAGGTTTTGTCCAAACAATCTCCCTGTAGTCCACTGACACCTCTAGCAAGGTCCTTGAGGCAGAGCACTGATCACAGAGGGGGATGGAGCAGCCTGAGGACACTGCAGCCTGAGGATGCTGCCTCTGCGCTGCAGACTCAGATGCCACCCCAAGGAGGACATGCACCAATACCTAAAGTCTGAAGTCCTCAGATCAATGTCACCTTTGGCCTCCCATCAAGACACTGGTTTAACTTCCAATGGCTCTCACTTTCATGTAGCCAGGCAGGTTCTGACTTGTATAAACCTTTTGCACCCATAATATCCCTTACTACACAAAGAGCCAAAAACATATACTTGTTTTGGACATTGCTCCCATGAGCTTTATCTGATGAAACCTCCCATAGACTGCCACCTCTCCCTGTCAACATCCATGACTTTGTGGATTATCATCAAGCCTGTAAGTAATCTCTTTTCTAAATTCCAAACGCAAGGATACTTACACGTTTGATATCTTTAATCATCCTGGATTGTGTTCTCTAAACTTTTTCTAGTTCTCATTCTCTAATCTCAAACAGGATACATCACAACTCCATGTAGTGAAATATTGAAGAGTATGCACACAAATTCTGCATTTATACTGTGTCACCAAAATACTTGTCTGTGCTTTGTCCCCTGCTCTTTTCCTAACCATTCTAAGTGTTTCCTTCCTTTTTTTTTTTTGCTGCTCCTAACATGCAGACGGTTTCATGGAACTATCTTTTATAATCTGTGGATCCCAAGCAGTAGTAATACTGAGCACAGAGTCCATACTCTCACATATAAAGCTCACTTTATATTTAACAGTAATTTTTTTTTTTTTTTTTTTTTTTTTTTAAATTTAGGTTCTGGCACAGACTCCTGCAGAACTCCACCAGTGACTCCAGTCTACTCTATTTCCTCTGTTAACCTCTGTTCCCTTTTTCCGTATAGCATTTTTTCTAAAACATAGGACTACCACAAGACATTTCACTGATATTTATTACAAAATCAACTAGAAATAGTCCCCTGTCCCACAAAGAAACATGAAGGTAGACTGATTCAGAGGAGTGAGTGGGTACAAGATTTCCAGGATTATGAATAAGAGCACCACTTCAGCTCGAACTACTTATAAAATGCCCAGGATTCTAACTCATAGGCATGCCCTACTGTTTAAAATTATTTCCAAAGCTGGCTTCTGCATGCACTCATGTAGCATTGGGCAAAAAATCCTGTAAGATCAAAAAATTAATTTGGACTAACAATCAGAGCAACAAACTCTTGTCCCATAAGAACAGCATGAACACAAGCCCACAAGGTGAAAAATAACTTAGATCACCTTAATGGAGGCTATAAATTTCTAGTACCTGCCAATAACACTTTTTCTTTTGTCTTTTAATTGCTCGAGAACAACAGGAGTTTCTGTATATTTAGATTGCATAACAGCAATCTTTGGAGCTTATGGGTTTTGGGATTTAGCCTATAGGGTAAGCACTATCACGTCCATGGTCATCTTGTTTTTCCCATATTGTTCTGTTGCTTAACAATATCTGCAGTAATGAGCAGTAATGAGCAGCAATGAGCAACCATTGGAAAAAAAAAAAAACGACGATGACAACAACAAAAACCCTCTCCTCCCTCACCCCAAAAACTCATAAATGTCATTCACTACCAAGACCTAACAAAAAAACCTTCATCCATCCTACACAGTGATTGAGACAGTAGACCCCTGAGGGGGGGAAGAGGAGGTATATGCCCTTAAAAAAAAAACAAACAAACAAAATTATGATAACACATATAAGGAAGAAATAAAATTATCTGCCCAAATTTAAACTACATGACTCTGCAACTTTAACCCCATCTCTAATCTGCACAAAAAGAATTGAACATTAACCTTTCAAACCCTACACCAACATGATTAATTGCTACCAGAATACTCAAAGTGCAAAACAGGTGATTCAGATGCTTAAACTGCAGTTTACAGCCTGGAGTTCTCCTATTAATACCAGAGAGAAGCTTTTTCTTTTTTTGTCAGTTTTACTGCAGAAACTTTTTCTTAAACATATCAACCAGGAGAATGGTTATTCTTAGCCAACTTGCTTAAACAGAAAGTACTTTAAAAAAAAAAAAAAAATATTGGCGATATTATGACTTCCTTTCACAGCATCTTGTAGATCTTATTTTCTCTTAGTCTTATGTCAAAAATATTAAAAAAAAGCTGTGCATTTAAAAAACAAAAGCTGTGCGTTTATTTTTTTCCTTAGCATTGCCTGGTTGCAAAACACAGAATATTCATAATTTTGAAAGATTTCCTAAATACTTATTTAGTTCAGATTCTTAAAGTTCATGAAACTGAGCATTCTTGTGATCTTCTAAAAATCATAGGAATACACAAAAGTAGTATAGCACTTTCAAAATAAAATCTTACAATGCAAGTGAATACCAAAAAGAAAGAGAGAATGTAGATGTTCATCAAAATATAAAATACTAACCGTTTGGTAGTAGGCTGGACTAGAAATATTGATGAGAGAATACAAGAATTCAGGTGATAGATTTAGAAATTAAGAAGAAGAAAGATAAATATAATTCCAATTTAAAACAGGAAGAAAAATTATTACTGGTTTATTACAGTCCAAAATTTTCCTGGATACTTTGGCAATCTTCCCAAAGTCCACAAGAACACAGGCACAAAGCTCATGCCAGTCGCTTTAAGACAGGTGATACAGCAGGAAGCCCCCAACTCTTTGCTCCCATGGTTTGCTCAGAAAAACATTCCTCACTCTTCTCTCATCCTTCCTTCTGTCATGTAGGCACAAATGAAAGCAGTTGGCAAATCCCCAAGACAGGGTGGTATCTTAACAGCCTTAAAGTTCTATCAAGGCAGACAATGTAGCAGGGTGTAGGTACCAAAGCACTCTAAGCTGTTTAATCTTTTTACTTATTGCTCCGTTTCACTGAGGCCTGTTGACTTGCAGTAAACACATATTTCCATTAAATCTGGAAATGCTTTTTACTAAGATGTAGGTTGTAAATACGTAAGTTCTTCGGCAACAGCAGAGCTTAAAACTATTTATTTTTTTATTAAGAAAGAACTTGCTGAATGAAATTCCTTACTTTTTCCTCTATCTGTAATTTATCTCAAGTTGCTTTTGAGTGCAACTCAACAACATATTGAAATGAACACAAGTCAAAATTCCAGAATTTTATGTTATTTCAACCAGTGTCTGAATTCCTCCAATAAGAAACATACAGTGACAAATTTTATTTTTTATTAACTCCAAAATGATCTAACATAGTATTTTTAATACAGATTACTGTTATATAAAACAATTTTAAGAAATATCATTAAATGAATTACATTTAAAATATTTTTGTACTGACTTTGTAAGCGGAAGCCAACACTCCAGTTATGTATGGAGGCTATACTACAAAACCCGCAAAAGGAAAGACTCCAGTGCAAAACACCATTAAATTAAATAAAACAAGTCAGTGGCTACTTAGGGTTCAGGTAAATAAACAGGAAATATTCAGAGACTTAGTTGATCTAAGTTGAGACTTAGATATCTGATTGTTACCCACTTCTGGGCACTAAAATTTCTCTCACCTGGTGGGCTCCCATGCCCTGCTGCAGCTGTAGCAATTGCAAAAGCAGAAGCAGGAGAAACAGAGCAGTGGCTGTTGTCAGCAGTTTGTACTAAAGTGAAAAGAGAGAGAAAGGTTAACTTAGGCACAGATTTATCCCTTTTTATTCAGGCTAAACAACAGTGACACTTGAAATCTTTACTAATGTTCCTATTTAGTAAACTTTTGTATTTTCTCTGTCACAGGACTTCATATTAGGGGAAAGAAAAATAACACAATGACATTTGTGATTTGAATTTTTTTCTGTGTCGGTATAATAAAGTCTGCTGTGGATCAAAACTCTTAAGACACTGCTAACATGATGCATAAGCATTATTCAAACAGACTAAGAAAACACTGACAAGCTACTAAAAACACGGTGTAGACTATTAACCTATGCAAATTTTAGTGATAACAAGATTTACTAATTTTCCCAGGTTACTGCCCAAGTGTTTACCTAACTTTTCTCTAAAGGGAGTTCTGTGAACATGGCTTCTGACTCATCTCAGATGATCTGACATTGTTCCTCCCCCAATCCTGCCATCTCACTGTAAACATGCCGAATAGCAAAAGACCACTAGTGGTTTAAAACCGAAATGTTTGTTTGTGTGACTTGTTAAAGGCTGAGAAGATTCTGCTCTGTTTTTGGTGTTTTAATCCCAGGTCTGAAAAGACTGACTTGAAATTTGGCTTACATGGTATGGCAGCATTTTAAACATTCATGGACATAGCTAACAGCTCTGTTAGTGATTTCAAGGAGCCATGTGAGAGCTATTCAAGGAGACCTAGCTCTCACTTTTCCTCTTGAATTGAGCAATTGATTCAAATTCTGGAACAAACAATATGACACCATCTGTAAATGTTCAGTGCCACACAAAGAAACAGATACAGTCATTCCCCATTGACAATGAGTGCTGTGTATTTCATAATTACATATGGTGCCCAAAATAAGCTCCATCGGTAGCTGAAAAAAATCTGTCAAGGTCTTGAGAATTTTGTGAGAATAGAACTGATTCGGTATTAGTCTAAGCACACCCAGTTCCAGCTCTTAAAGAGCATTACAGCACATCCAAACTCCCCAAATGCTTCCAACTCTCATTATTAGTATGCTAATTAACTGGAGTAATATTATTCATGCTCTGATGGCTTTTTTATGTTAAAAAAGGAAAACACAAGCAAAACACACTTTCAGAAATTATTCACTTCTAAGACCCTGAAAAGATTACAACTACAATATTTAATCTCTTTAAAGTGACCAATAAAGGCAAGAAACATCAGTGTCTTACCTCCTGACTGCCGGTAGCGAAGATGACGTGGTGTCGAAGGGGATCTACATGGGGAAAGCTCCCGGGTATCCACTGCTGAGCTGCTTTCTGGAATTGTCCTGTCCACTGATACAGATTCCAAAACACCTGCTTTAAAAGAGTATGAATGTTAACATTGGGATGATTATTCATAGCACACAATTAATTAAAAAGTATAAATATTTTTTCAAATAATATTCAAGGAGTTAGATCATAGGTATGAGATCTTAACACACGTGTCTTAAAGATGTAAACCTATATCTTTCCAGTCATTTCACCGAAAGACTTTTTTTTTTAAAGCACAGATTAGTTCATTTTACATATGAACATGAAGTGGATCTGCAGAGAATATAGAGTACTTCAGAGTGATTCAGTGCTCTAGGTTTACGAACAGCAATCTGCAAGAGGTCTGCTTCAAATGAGGCTGTATTGGATTGCAGTAGTAAGAAGAGTATACATGACAGAAAGGCTTTGTTCAAAAGTATTTTTAAAACTGGTCATTAACTAACACCACTTTATCCCAGTGTTTCTATACCAAACCTAGTACTCGTGCATGCCATTTAACATCTAAAAATGTTTTTATCGAATCTGTTTCTTATAGTATTGCCTTTTTTTTTGTAAATAGAATTGCTTTTGGAAATTGTCATGTATTTTGCATTAAGAAGACTCAGCAATAATTATCTTCTGGATAGCAAAGGACTGGGAAAGTCTTGTACCAATGATGTAACCACACAAAAGCTCATAAATAAAATACTTGATGAGAACCAACAAGTTATCGGTTTTAAAAATAGCTTGGTTACGACTGCACCTTAAGTCAACTGAACATGCATTGGAATGCACGTGTAAAACGGATACCTGAACTCAGGTTTCAGATGAGAACTTGGTGAAAAGAATCTTTGCTGAATGACTATATTCAACAATATAATTACAAAACCTTCCAGTGAAACTGCCAAACAACACCGGAGAGCCCATTACTCCATGGAGGAGCACTTCTGTCAGAAGGATAACAAAGGAATGGTCATAACTACAGATTAGCAGAAAGACAGCTTCCCAAATGAGGGACAGCTGATAAAATACATTGAATGACACAGCAGTGCTTGTGGCAATATATGTAGAAATATATATATGTTTATACACATACCCACACACATATTTATACACAAATGTTTTAAAAAGAAATTGTTTACAAGAAAATACACTAAATAAATCAGGCTGTGGTTCCTAGTAGGACTGGTTTCCTTACCAGAAAGCTTCCGAACCAAGAACCCACACTCTCCACGACAGAAAAGGTGCAAAATAGCATTTGGTGTTTCTCCACTTCTCCTTGGGAGACTGAATTTACTCCCCTTTCTCAAAAAGGCTACACAGCCCACTGACAAAATGCACATCTCCTGGAGAACACAGCTGCAAACCTCTCTGAGCTCTGTGAGTGCTAATCCTTCAGCAGGATGATTCCCAAAGGCTCTGGAGATAAACCGCTGTGTATGTGCTAACATTTACAGGAGGTTCCTGCCATTTCCAAGTGTTCCTCATGCTGCATAAATGACACTTCAAGTTCTAACAGCGTAGAATGCAAAATCTGAACTCCTCTACAGCAATGCCTGGTACTGGCATTTGGCCAGAACCTATTCTTTCTTTACCAGCTTAATTTACAATTTAACAACAATGAAGTTGCATCTAAGATTACAATTACCTTTCTTTAGCTCTTTTGAATGCAAGATCTACATATTTGGGACACACCATGCAACCACATTGATGTCAGTTGGGTTACACTAGTGTAAAAGAAAGATTTGGCCAACTCCACACAGTAAATACTATAGGTACTTATTTTGAATATATAGTTACATAATTCATTTTAAAACATTCAGCACACAATCTCAACAGAAAATTATGGTCTGCTATAACCATCAACTAGCATTTTGTTAAAGAATAAAACAGGGGCAAGCCTATATCCTCTAATGCTAAACTAACTTGTTGGCTTAAATGTTTTCCTGTTAAACAGTATGCTACAGCTTGTAAAGGCAATCTTTGCATAAAGCACCACCAAATCTCCTTCTAGGGAACTTATTTCAAAACATCAGTAGAGAGAAGTAAAATTGAGCTATATTCTCCTCAGTTTTACAGTCCAAATACCTCAGGTATTTGGATGTCAGGTAATGCAGGTGAGTCAGGTGAGGCAAAAGCATTTCTAAACAAGTATTTTTGAAACAAAACAGCATTTTTGCATCTTCCGTTTAACGTAACAAAAACAACTACAATTCAATTCTATTCCAATTCAGAAGACAGTTGGGTTTCATCTCAACATCCCCAAAGATGAATATGAACCAAGTGCAGGCTTACATACCCTTTCAGATTACCCTGTCTTAGGTGCCTGCAGCAAGGTTTATCTCAGCTAGCTTTGACTCTCTAAAAGCAGACATCTATTTTAAAGTGCTTTATACAGTCCACAGAAGTAAATGGATGCTTTCACAGGAGCAGTTCATCTAACTTTTGGCAGTTTACATGAATGCCATCAATGTAGCAAAAACATCACATAAATCATTTGCCTGGATATTCTACTCCATGTAAGGGGCACCCCACTGAGGATTTTAGAATCTTGGAGGACAGGATATTTCCCCCTGCCTTTCTCCTTATCACTCTGCTTCAGTTGAAGCAGTATGGGACTACTATTCCTACTACAACACACATGTAGCAACAGCAGAAAAGCAGTGAAAAACCACAGTGCATCACAGCCTCTACCGCAGCAGAAAGGAGGGCAGAGTATTTGACATAGCTTACATTGCTGACTACTGTACTTGCCAAAAGCATCACTCTGCTCTGCAGTTATATAATACCTCTTCGAATGCTTCTCCTCAGCTTGTTGCAGAGGTCAACACGAGGGTTCTCCAAGCCGTCCTCTATGGAGCCAGGGCTCTGCTCGGGGGACGAGGGCCCTTTGCTGAGGTCCAGCGGCACTTTGCTGCTCGTTGGCGGAGGGGAGGTGGCCGGGCTGTAGGTCGAGGTAGGACTGCTTGCAACAGAGGAAGCAGAAAGATCAAGGGCACCTATCCTTGAATTCAGTGGTGAGGTCAGTGACAATTTTCGTGTTCTCACGGGCGAGGAAGTTCTGGAGAGGGACAATGGGGGAGGAGAAGAAAATTTGCGACAAAGATGCGGTGACTTCCCATCAGCGAGGTACTCTCCTCTGTTGTTTTGATTGGTAGCAAAAAATAATTCCAAAGACCTGAGAGTTTAAAAAGAGGAAAAAAATAAAATAAAATAAAATAAAAAGAGGCAACATGATAACAATGCCAAATAGACTGAAGTGGAAATGTTTACAAACATGCATGGAAGGTCTATATGTCACTGAGAGCTCAAAGCCAGGGCAGAAAGCTGAGACAGATTACAAATTTTTAGCCAAACCTTTTTTTTTTTTATTTTTTTTTAAATAAGTGTTTCTTAGATCTTTCAGTAAAAATATTACTGCTAAAAAATAAATAAATAAAAAGCCAACAAAGTCCACAAAGTCCAGATAATTCTACTAGAAAATGAGGACAGAAGGAAAAAAGAGCTTACCTGACTGGAATGGAAGTGAAGGGCCTTCTGTATATGTCTGAAAGTTTTTCCAGCACAACTGCTGCAGTGGTAAATATACGGTAGGTATGTAGGAAGGTGTTCAGGAAATCAATACTCAGAAATCGCAAGTCTGTTAACCTCTCCAAAAGGCGTTCCACACTTGCATAGCGAATCTGGGGTACTTTGCAGGAATTTAATGTTTTGCTAAAGCAGATATCAATGTCATCTCTATGAAGGCGCGCATCAGATCTACACAAAGATTAAATTAGGAACACTTCATTAAAGAGGAAGAATGATTATGGTCCAGTAAGTTGGTCCAGTAATGTGGCACACAGACTTATAGTTAGACAAACTCTCTATAGAGTAGTTGTGGACTATTTCACGATTTCTTCTGATGGGATCTTGTTTTATGTTAAAAAAAGAAAAAAATAAATGAACTCCAGCTACAGAGAGCAAAACTATCCCCTTAGCTAAGCTTAAGGCTCATTGGCAAAATAATACCTACATTTAGGCTCCAAAAATTACTTAAGAATCTCCCATGATTTCCGCCCCCCTCCCCTCAGTTCAGGTTTGCTTAATTTTATCTAGTTAAAAGCTCAGTTTATGCAAAAATGGAATGGACACTAAGCAAAGCATCTTTTAATACTGCCTGAGCTTTCCAAGATGAAAGATCAGATTTTCTGATATTTCAGAACGGCATCAAGGAATCCCACCTACTTCTACACTTCACTAAATTGAAAACACTTTATCTTTATTGAGGTGGGTCCTCAGAAAATTGTCAACAAATTGTTCGGCTTATCCAAATACATTCATCTAAAGATCTCTGACCTACTACCTTCTTTTAAAAGTCAATATATGCTCAAGTCAAGCAGATGAGTAAAATCTCTGAAACAGAGCGCTGGATTTGTGTATATTCTTAACAACTTATATATATATTTTGTGAGGATTAGCATTTCTTGACTTTAACATTAGGACCTCACTGTACTCTACATTTTGAAAACTAATGAATATTCTGTTCACATTGAGCAGGTAAAGAACTTATTCACAGACTAAAAAATTTCCAGAATAAAAATGAAGACAACAAAATGCCTTCTTTCTAGGGATAAAAGGTATCTGTTAAGCACTGTATGCATACATATGTATTAGATAAAAATGCCTTTATCTCTATTTAATTTCTAAATTAAAAGGGGATACACTAATCATTAAAAAGACATCTGAGAAACCTTCATGTACAGAGTACCTCCAAGAGGGAGAAATGGCCTAGCAACGGATAGCAATAAGAAAGGAAATAGTTGTGTCTTGTTCTATTCCTTTACATTTACACTGGATAGCAACAGGTAAGAGCCAAGTAAATGCAAAACTACAGAGGATCCCAGAGGTATTCCTGTGTTAGAAATTCAGGATCAGGTACTGCATACTGCTGCCTATGAACAAAAATGACAACTTATGAAAATAAATGATGAAAGAGTCCAAGGACGGAGGAAGTAGGTTTTTGAATAACGATGTTACCTTCATGCGATCAACTAAAGTTATGGAACTTCAGAAAGGAGAGGGAAAAAAAAAAAAAAAGGAAAAAAAAAATTTTGGCTGAAACAATGAAGAACTTCAAAAAAAAAAAAAACCACACCTTTTTGTACTCTCAATTTTTTTTTGAAAAAAAAAAAAGCACCTGAAAGAAACAGAATCAACACCATTAAGCAGAACTTATATTAACAGAATATACTAGAAGATTGCAATTTCCAAATACACATGCTTGTTTTTTAAACTTTTATTAAAGCTAAAACAAACTATCTCCTAGGAAAAAAAATGCTGCACTTACTTGATCATATGTGGCACAGTGACTTTAGAATTTTCTTCAAACACTATGGTCATTAAACCATTGCACCTAATATTATCAATGCACTGTGAAAATGAAGAATGAAAATCATTAAAATAAAAACACAGCACAAACGGACTTACTCCCACATTTTTCCACATCACTGTGAGCTTAAAGCATAGCCTGCAGAGGGTGTGAACTGATTGGTAAGAGAATTTTTATAAAATCAAAACAAATGGTGATGGAACTAGAGAGAACATGATTCTCTGGTTTTATACTTTGGATCTGCATATTCAGATCTTAGATCTGCACATTCAGATCAGTAGACCTTGACCACCACACTGACACTATTCAGCATCTTTTTTTCACATAGCTAAGTATTTTGAGCTGGAAGTGAAACTTCTTTTGGTGTTTCTTTGAAGCTGAACAAAATTATATATCTCTAGCACTTCTTTAAAGAGTGTTCAGCTTGGAAAACAAATAGGCATACTGCAAGAGTTAGAGTAATTTACAGACAAAGTGAGTGAGAGACTCTAATGTCTTAATATCGAGCAAATAGAGAGATCACAGCACAAGAGGCCTTGCTCTTGAAAGTCAGCAGACTGCCAGTGGAGCCAGCTTATAAGGCCTGCAACAAGTTCCAGACTCAAAAAATTACAAGACTCTTGACTCTATAATGCTTTTTAATTTATTCACCTGATTATACATATGTATTATGCTATTTCTTTAAGACTATGAAGATGATTTTTCAAAATTCTCATACAAATTTAAGTGGAATTTAACAATAAAATAACTTGGTTGTTTTGCAACATCTTATATCAATATAAGGAATAGTGTTAGATAGGTCAAACGAGATAACCAAGTGGTCTCTAGGAGAACAACTCTCAAATAAGAAGATGTTTCTTATTTGCCTCATTTTTTTGTTGCTTCACTAGGCCACTTGCAAGCTTTCCCAAAAGCACTGTCTGCTTGGAGTCTGCCTCAAAACAAAAGCTCTGACATTTGGAGCCAGACCCAAACTCTAATCTTTAGTCTGCTTAGACTGCACATGATTTTCTCATTAAAAACAGTTCTTACTCAAGCCAAAAATGGACTTATTCCTGAGTGTCCCATGTTCCAAGCCACTTTTTAAAGGATCTTTATTCCTCAGCAAATCATTCTAACACCTTAAGTGTCAATGGAACAACATAATTCACTGAAATTTCATATAGCTAAAAATGTTCCAACCACATCTGCCTGTAAGATCTGTATCTAGCGAGTTACAGTGAGACTGAGGCTCTCAATCTGTACTATATTTTGAAAATTTTATCTCTATCTTTTTTCCTTTAAAACCGTTAGACCAGAAGAAAACAACTCAGAATATCTAGTTTTAAGCAGTTTCTATTCATTACGACAATAATGCATCTGGAGATGCTGCCAGCAGTGTTAGCACACAGAAAAAAAATAATCAAAAACCAGGCTGATATTTGTCTGATCATTTCCTTCTCCTAAAATTAACAGAGCACAGGACTCAAATTCAGCACTGACAGATCTATGTACTCATTACTGCTGCATGCAGAGACAAAGCGTGCAAATCCATAGGCTGAATTCACATCTGATAATTGAAAGTTTAGATCTTTCATAGTGCCTTCAACCTCTTTTCCCAAATAGATTCTGATAAATAGAATCAGACAAATATACTTCTTTTTTTCTTAAATCTCTGCCACTAAACATTTTAAATTATTTTACTTTTCTTCTTCTACACTAGAATTCTTTGTGCCAGAATGATTCGTTACTATATGTAACAAAGGTTCACTAGCATTCTTTTAGGTGGAAAAAAGAGCTAATCACATATCCTGAATGTGGGATACAATATTGACATGAGATGGAAATTGTTTACATCCTCCATCAGGTATTTCAGATGTTTTTTGATCTGTTTGAAAGTTACAAGTGAATAAGTGCTAACCTTCCTGAACCAAAACACATATCTAGATGAGTTTTTTGCAGACATAAAAATGACTGGCAAAATGCTAATAATTAACAATCAATACTAATGCCAGTCAACTGGCTAGTCTGTATTTTATATCCCACCTTTCTTATTGAAAAACACATTTCACTGATGAATCAAAGATTTGCATGTAAACTGGTAAAAATGTTTTTTGATACGTATCCCAGCAAATCAGCCCTCTAAAAAAGAATTGACAAGCCTATTTTGGATTAGTTTTTCGAAACTCGGAATAAAATAAGATCTTGTAACAAATAAGGTAAAGAACAGAGTAGGCTACCTGGCTTATATCACTTGTCCACGCAGCTTTCTCCTGTCGTGAAGGGGCTAAAAGGACAACAGTAAATGGAGGAGCATCTGTAGGTTCAACTACAAGCTTGAAATCAAGATGTCCAAACACCTGCCCAGAACCTTTTGCTTTACAGTCAGAGACAGAAATAGGAAAAAAAAAAAAAAAAAAAAAAGAAAATGTGAGATTTCAAATTACAGGTCAGAGAAAATAATGATTTACAATAGAAATTACTTTAAACATCTATTTTTAGATATTGAAAAATCCAACTAGGGATACAAAAGAGGCATTCAATCTATCACATGCACCAAAAGTAAAATGAAATAATAGAACATACAATTCTGAGGGTCAGGAGAAATTACTTTCAAAGATGCCAAGTAAGACTTAAGTCCTTTGAAAACATCTGTGCACACTGCTTATATATTCACAGCACATAAGAAGCATCACTGAACTTAATGGAACTACTTTCACAGTTCAAATGCAATTCATGCCTAAAACTGTGGGTTGGGAGCCAAAATGAATAAACAGTAAGATCTGCTTGGGAATGTATTTTGTTATTTCATTCGAATAAGGTTGCAGTCAAGGATTGTAGGGGGTCCAAGAAAAAAAAAATTCCACTATTTCCGCCAACTCTCTCAACCTCCATGTAAGTTAAGAAACCAAATTATCTGTTTCTTCTTTCAGGACATATCCATTACTTTCTTTCTAAGATCCTCATTGTGAATTTTTATATAAAAGTCAGAAAATAATTTGCTACATTGATTCACCAACATACTTAAATATCTTATGTGGGATGGCAACATCAAGAACGAAAACACCAAAACAAACCTTTATTCAAGCCAGGACACACATCTTTAATACTGAAGGAATTTTTAAACACTGTATTTCTCTGGTTTCATGAAAGAGTACACAACTACATAAAGACTATTTAAAGGTAGCAATTTTAAGAAACTACTTAGAACTGTAATTACTGCAAATGGCTTGATGTAACTTACAATCATCATCGCTTGCTTCTGTCTCCTCAATCAGCGTGCACTCTATTAAAGACAGAACACCTCCTGTCTATGAAAATAAAGCACATTTTTTCAAAAAAATTAGACATTTTCCAGTTCTCATACAGTTGTTTTTAAATTTTGATATATTTTAGTCAGAGATTTTACATTTCTAAGCTTTTAGGAGGATATATCAATTTCACAGTGCCCATTTTCCCCTCAATAAATAAAAACAGATATATTATTTGATATATTGTAGCACTTGTCTTAACAACTCAATAATGTATTTACATGTGCAAAATTTATTTCATTTTTACCACACTACAATTTATCTCACATATACAGACTTGTTCACAAGTTTCACTAACTAAATTTTAGAATCTTCTCCTAACTACATCAAATTAATACAAGATCTTTGTAAAGGCTCAGTTGCATTTAGTTTACTTTGTGGAATATTTAAACTATTTAAAAGCTACAAAGTGAAAAAGCATATAAGCTGTTCTGAAAGAGACTCGCTAATACACTCTCACCTAATATAGTTAGAATTTTCTTATAAGAACTTTCAGTGTAAGAGAATATGCTGTTCAGGAAAAGTGCCTTTTTTAATGAGGTTTGTTACTTATCTGTAAAATATCCCCTAGTAACTGCATTGAGTTGAGCTGGCTGACTTATGCACTGAAAGCTCACATGCAGTCAGTGCTAGCTTGTAAACAGCTATAGATACTAATGTCCTGTTTCTGACCCACCAAAATCTTAGAATTCCAGTTTTACCCTTCCCCCCAAAAAGCAAAATATTTATTTAGTAAGAATTTTGGCACAATTCTATTTTTTGCTCAATTAAGAAAATACAGCAGTTAATTACCATGCATCATCTCACTTCTGTTTACAGGAAGACATGAAAATCTCAGGTTAAAAACATAAAATAATAAAATAGTGAAATTTCTCACCAATAAATTCTTTGCTGGGCTGATTTTTTTTTGTTTTCATTTTGTAAACAGAGTCATAATAGAAAATCCATACCTTCAGCAGATGCAGTTTTCCGCCCGAACTTCTAGTACAAATTAAGAAGTGTTTTGTAAATAAGAAGCACTGCCTTTCTCCTTCTTTTTTCAAAGACAGTGATCCCAGGCGAACTTTACTAAGTTTTCCCCTCTCAACTGAAGGGACTTGAATAAGGGAACCTGATAATAATAAAGATGAAAAATACACTGTAACTATAAAACCAGTCAGCAGGCAGCACTTAAAGTGTTAATACATTGAAACCATCACTTTAATTCACTCAACTCTTCATGCTAGTAGTTATCAACATACATCAGCTTCTCTTTTAAACACAAGTCCTTCTCTCTCTCTTTTATTTATTTTTTTAGGTCAAGTTTGGGACAACAGGTTTGTACTTTTAATGGAACTAATAAATCTGACCTTACGACAACAGACTTAGATTGGACAGGCAAGCACAGTCCAGACAAATACTTGTGCAGAAGCCAGGACTAGACCTTGGGCAAATTCATATGCAATTGAAGAATACCATGAACACACTGGTCAGAAAAGGAAACAAAGCAGCAAACTCCCCTTGCATCACTTTAGATAGCTTCTGGATTTGAAAAAACAGTACCTGACATTCAAGCGAGAGAGGCAGAAGATGAAAACAACAGGTTTCGCAGGAAAAGGGGTTCTGTAGGTGTCTGTGTGAGAGCACTGGAAACAGAGCAGGTTCCCTCTTCTTGGCATATATACTTTTCAGTGCTCTACAATTCATCTACAAAGTGTTACCAGCAGGACACTTCTGAGCTGAACCAAACCTGCTTACGTAAGTCTGAATTTGTCCTCTGCAGAATTCCAGGCTGGGGAAAGCTATGCAGTTTTATTCCTCAAAACCAACCTCTGACCAACTTCTGCATGTTGATACCAGCAGGTACACCACTTCTAATATTGGATCCAGGGGCACATTTGTTACTGAACCACCTTTCCTCTATACACCAAAGGGAAAGGTTTATGATAGAACTTGCTGTTACCAGAAAGAGCAGCCAAAACTTCCTAATCTCATTCCTCCACATCTATCTTTACTTTCCCCCTTACACTGGCTTTCATCTGAGTACAACCATTTGCTAGTTAAGCTAGTTAATAGGACTAAACAAACGCTACAAAAAAGGAGGTGGCTGAGCTCCCTGATGTGGCTCAGTGCACGGTCATATACGCACCAGCGATGGTGCAAAGTAATGGCAATGCACAAGTGTGAGGGCAGGGAAACTGGCCTGCCCCTTTTGGAGACAGCAAGATATTGGACTCTCAGTCATACCAGTGACTTCTTGAAATAGTGCAAGGCTGAAATAATGTTTCATGTAGTTAGTTATTAGCTTACCAATTCTGACCCTATGCTGCCAAAAAAACCCCTCTAGTTCAAAGTTCACATACACGTTATTAAACTAAGTAGGACAAAGAAAGCTAAGAGACTGAGATAGTATTTTTCTCCATACTTACCTTCCTTGAACACACACATACAATTAGTATTAAGCTATTATTACATATATAAAGCTTACACTGCCTAGTGTTCTCAAACAGCCATTTACCTTCAAGCTAAATGTGTATGACATAATTTTTGTCTGCAATGGAATAGCAGAGAATAGAATAGTTCTAGTGCAGAAATTGGTACACAGGGAACATTCTTGATATTGTAACCATGGGGAAAAACAAGCAAACAAACACAGATATTGGTTGCTGTACATCTCCCCTGGAGAAAACAGACTACCTGCCTCAACTGTGAACAATCACAAAAGATCATCTCCACATGTTAAAATTGATTTTACTATGTGACATTGAGAGCTCCCAGTGCAAAGCCAAGCCATATGTTAAAATAAATTCTTCAGCAAACTTCCCATTTCAGAATTCTTAACATCATCTTATCTCCTGAAACTCATCTGCACAATTAAGGTAACAGGACTCTACTTCTACTTTGCTTCTTTAAATAAACACATCTATAAGTATGATCTGCATACAGATGTATCTTTGGAGCTCACCTTCCCCCCTCCCCGTTTTTATTAGGGTGCTTTCAGGAATACCATATTGGGTTCTGTCAAAATAGGCTGCAGGTTAAATGTTACACTTGTAAAAAGCTGCC
Source organism: Nothocercus julius (assembly GCA_013398735.1). Lineage (NCBI taxonomy): Eukaryota > Metazoa > Chordata > Aves > Tinamiformes > Tinamidae > Nothocercus > Nothocercus julius. The sequence goes on along the minus strand of VZSV01000168.1, from coordinate 411,189 downwards.
TCTTTAATAAGGCAAACCAGAAAAAAAAAAACCCTACAGTTTTAAGTGCAGAAAAAAGAGCTGGTGTGATGTCTCTTTGATATTGAAGGACCTGCTATTTAGAAAGAGAAACAGATCTCCTGCAAGTGTTTCATCTAGCAAGGAGGTTGTTGTATATTCCTGTCAAGTGTTTGTGATTAATGAAACTGAGCAATTAACTGCCATAAATTCCACTCCACATTTCCTCTTAAGGGAAAAAATGAGTATGACTAGTATGACTGGCCAATTTACAGATGTAACAAGCAAGTGAGGCTAATTTTAGAACATTCATTAATAGTATAGCTTGTAAAATCAGTGTAATCTCAGGAATTTTTATGCAGCTGCAAACATAAGTACTTTTAGCACTGCCAGAATAATCATTCCATTAGCCTTTGCTCAAATGTAAGAATTATAGGAGCCCAATTTTAAGAAAAATAAAACAACAAATATATAAATCCAAAATATTATAAGCATATTGAAAAAATTCCTACTGCATTGTTAAATTGCACGGTACAAGTTGAGGACAATTACACAACAGCTTCATAGTTTTCCAGAAGCAACCTTCGTATCTTTCCACATACCTCAATTATAACAAACAATTTAGCAAAGAATCAATTAATTTAATAATAACTTGCAAGTTCATAGTTGTGGCCAAGTGATTGGAAAATCATCATGGATTTAAGAACAAATATAAAACCTATTAAAGATCCACTTTGCATATGGCTGTATTCAAATAGCGTGTTCTGCAGACATTATCCTACTTAGTCTACAACAGGCCTCATATATGGAGGCACCTAAATTACATTCTCAACATTTTCTAAGTACATCTAACACTTTTCAGTTATTAAAAAAAAAAAAAAAATCTTGCTACGTATCTGTAGGTACTGCGTACAAACCCACTAGCTTGTTACAAAAGATTCAGAGGTAAATTCTTATCCAAGTGTAGAAAAAATAAGCCTCTGTTATCATGTATGCCCAAGTTTTGATGTTTAACTGTTAAGGTAACTTAGTGGAAAAACCACCTCAGTACTGAAAGCTGATCCTACATTTACTTGGTAAAAGGTGATGTTCATTTTCAATGGATAGTCATTTTGTTGTAATTCTGTAGAATTTAACAATAAATTCCTTTTCACTGTACATAAAGATGAGTAGGAACATGCTTCCAAAAATAAGAAGAGAAGAATACCTCTTTCTCTCTCTCTCTCTCTCTCTCTCTCTCTCTGTCTTTTTGCTAGCTGTATAATGTTACAAATGGTCCTACAGTTCTGGCAGAACAAAGTGCCTTTTCTTTGTGACTTTTTGCTGGAGTGTTTTTTCTATCTATCTTAACTTCTGCTGAAGCACCAAAAATGTACCTCCCAAAAGAAAGAGTGAATATGGTCAGAGATTCAAAACACAGCATACTACAGCTATTCCAGCACCACCAAGGATAACATTTTGAGACTTCCCCAAAGCACAAAGAAAAAGAGGCAGAACTGACATGTGTTTTCTTGCAATCACTCTGACTCGACAAAGCTTCAAGCTTCTCCTAAGCTTTTGCTCAAATTTTAGCATGAATCCTGACTGCAATGTTAACTGGGCAGGTAGTCCTGTTTTCTGGGGAGCTACAGATAATTTCTGTGCTGTTGATGATGGCAGTCAATATATACATTACTGTCCCACAGGTACTTTACTATTACTGTGCTGCTGTTTCTCATGGCTCCTGACACAAACCAGCACAGAAGCGTGGCTCAACTATAGCCCAAAAACAGTAGTCATCAGGCATATTTTGTGATTTACCCTACGTGGAAAAGGAGCCTTCAGATGTTCGCTGTGCCCAGCAGTATAATCTTCGTAATGATGTCAACATGAACCCCACTGTTTTTAAGGTAATTTTGCAGTCTTACACAGATAGGTGTAAAGAAGAAGGTCTTACCTTGGCGTATAAAAGTTTGGCTGGTATCTAGCAATATATCACAGCCTTCTACTATCATTCTTTCTATGGCTAGATTCTTCCGGATGTTTTCTGTGTCACTCACTTCATCATGCATCACCCTGTCAGACACAATACACAGTACACTTTAAATTCCCTGACATGGATCTTGCCCCTATTTGTGCCTGTTATTCACTTCTGCTTTTGTGTTTGTTTTTTTTTTTTTCCCTTCCAAGGCATTCTTGCAGTCTTTACTTAATTTTGACCAGTGGAACCAATTTCATCAGACCTGGTTTATACTTTTCCTGGGAAAAATATGACAGATGCCACCGAACTGAAAGTTCTTTGCAGCTGCCGGAGTATTTCTTCTTGACCATTAGTTTGACAGAAAACTGGAATAGTTTCCTAGCTCTTTTAATAGTTACAATACATTTTAGAGTCCCTGCCCTTAAGTTCCCACTACGTTCCTCTTCAGTTCATATCTCTTCCTATATAACAATCGCAGCCTCAGCAGATCATCTCTTACTTTCTTCAACTTCTTTTCATAGGCATCCTCCCGTTACACAAGTTTTTAATCTCATGGTCTACACCATCTGCCTTGTGAGCAGAAGGGGATCAATCAATCTGAGGCTACAATTCTGGATGTTCACTCATAGATTCAGATCATTAATGAACTCTGACTGCTGAGATAGAGCAGAGCCAAAACTGCTTGATGGGCCTGTGCCCACACCCCTAGCCAAAAGAAATCGTGTGCTTTGCCTGAGTGGAAAGGAGAATTCTTCTCTACTTCAAATGGCCTCGGAAGAGGAACGAACTTGCCAGACACTGCAGGAATCAAAAAGAGACACATCTCTAAGAGGTACCACCTGCCAAGTCTTTGCAAAGATAAGAGCTTGAAGAAGTGGCAGATCATGACCTGCATATAACTCAGAAAGCTGCCTATGGAAGAAATACAACAGGACAAAAAAGGGGAAAATAATAAACTCTAAATCACTGACTGGGTAGTGTCCATAGCTGCGTCAACTGAACAGCAAAAGAAAACGTAGCAGTCAAGAACTTCCAATTAACAAAAAGTATAAAACAGTCTCACAGCAATGTATTTCACAAGTACTTAATTCGGTGAAGCATCAAAACTTCAGAAATTTGAGACAAATATCATAATTTTGCAGTTCATGCAGCACTTTGTTCAGAGCATAAAGCTGTGTTTTTCAGAAAGAACAAACAAATTTATTCCTGGACTGACACAGAGAAAGTCTGAGAAGGGTCTGGAAGTACAGGGAAGAGATCCATTCTGCAGGTTTCTACAGGAAGCATCAAATTAGAAAATACGTACAAACAATGTACTTAATGGGGTTACCAGAATCTTTACCTCCTATGTATTTATTGTTATTTAAAATACATGTAAAAATCAATTATTTCATTTATGCATATGAACCACATCGCAGATTAACAACTGAGTACTGTTCAAGACTCTGACTGCTTCCTGTTGTCATGGGAAATAATTTTTTTTTTTGCCCCTTTTTTTTTTTTTTTTTAAGCCATGGATGAAAAAATACTTTTCTATTTATAGAAAATTGCTTTGTTCATATCCAGGGGTAGGTGATTTCTATAATAATTCTTCCCCTGCCTAAAATAGAGGGATACAGGGGAGACACTGGTGTATTTATGAAATAAATAAGTAAATATTGTACCTTGAAAGTTCTTCTAGTTTAGATTTAGCAAATTCTAGGCTTTTTCGCTCAACATGTTCATGTGGTGTGTGAGCCAGAAGTTCATGAAGTGTTATAATATACCTAGGGATCTTAAAACAAATTAGAGACAGCATCAGCAAACAATTTTAAGGAATAAATGCAACATCTCTCATTTTCTTTTATTTTGGTCAGAAAAGACTCAGAGTCTTTTTTTCAATGTATAACAACAGTTAAGTTGACAAATATATTCTAGATATAACCCATGTCAAAAATACTGAACATTTCTGTGAGAGACTGCATGGACATGTTTTCAGTTTGAGGAAATGCATTTATCACATTTTAAGAAAAAGATCAGATGGAGGCAGTCACAATTATGTGTTCATTTTCACTGTTTCATGATGCTATCTAAGCATCAACAGAGAAAATTTTCACAAATTTATTGGAGATCAAAATACACCTGTTCTCAATTCTAACAGCAGACATGCATCTAGATTTCTTGAGACTTTGAAAATGCCAGCTGACTTGTTTGCATACAAATAAAACTCACTAGGTACTTCTGGACATTAAAAAAAAAGAAAAAAGCATCCTGCTCCATTTATTGCCACTCAAAGAAATCTCTCAGCTCTTGAGCAGAAGCACATGATACTGCAGTATTCTGTAACATAAAATAACTTATCTGTAGAGTCAAAGCTATTTAGGAAATGGAGACGTGCCCTCTTATTATGCTGAAGTCAAAAATCAACATCAATAAAAAGATCCATTGTATATGAACAGGACTCTCTCTCTCTACCTTCTGAAGATCCCGTGATCTTGTTTTAGGTCAACCAAAACGTCCCAAAATGTTACCAAACACAGGCTCAAAGCTGAGCAAATGTATTACTACAGACAGGAATGGTTAATATGGCTAATTAGCACAAACAAAAGTGACAACAAGTCCTTTTGTATTGGATACACGTGGTTTGCCCTTCAGTGGACAAATGTAGGAGGTCACCATTGTCTCTAAGTAAATTGCTATGCCAAACGTAAAAGCTACAAAATCATCAGACAAGTGATTCAAAGGCCTTTTAAAAGAGCTGAATATAATCAAGCCAATAGGATCAAGACAAAATACCAAAAGGATAATAATTTTTTAAAAAAATCTCTTTCAATAAATTTTTTATTTCTAAATCCCTCAAACCAGGTTACTGGAAAACAGGGCAGTAAAAAGACTCTAAAGTGCATGCCCAGCAAAATGCTTGTAACTGCTCTAAGCCGCTACATCAGGTACATTATTCCCCTGGATTGCTCCATGTGCCTGGAGCAGAGCAGAACTAGAGAATGTTTTTAAGCTTTTTTGTTGTTGTTGTTGGCGACTTTGGCACAAGTCCTCATTCCTCTTGAGCATATGCAAGGTTTTGAATAGAGCTGAATTAGTGTAGCTAGAGAAAAGGTCTCTACAGGCACAAACTTTCAGGATAATAATGAAATAAATGAAAAAAATTAAGTTAATTCCCATGAGAGTATTTTTAATTAAGCAAGCAGCATCTCCAATAAACTGTAATTTCAGTAACACGAAACAATTCAACTGAACATTAAAAATAAACAGTCACACACATACACACACACACACACACACACACACACACACACAAAAAAAAAAGTTACAGAGACTACCTGAAACATGGGGTAAGTAAGGAAAGTTTCCAGCATTCGCCCCTCACATGCTGGGTTGGCTTCATATTGCTTCAAGAGTTTGTCAAAATCTCTGTTTTGCTTACAGTTTGCCAGTACTTGCAGACTATACTGATGATTCCGAACAAATTCTTGATATATGTTCAGCATTGGCAGCAGAATGTCAAATAAGTCAGCTAGAAAAAGTCAAGAAGTGTGGTTTTTTTTTTCCCCCCTTCCAGCTACTCATCTCTTGAAATATATCTTTTTTAAAAAAACCTATTATGCTCTACAGAAGTAAATTAATATAATCGGTTCTGTTTCCATTATCCTGAGATATTAGAAACATCAAGCTTAATTCTTTTACTAATAAAATTATGTTGTTCTGATTAGGTAGCAGCTAGATTATACCACTGAAAATTCAGGACCCATGCCTAAGTGCAGCTTAGGGCAGAAGCTAAATCCATATGAAAATATCTTTGGTTTAGAGAGAGCCATATTACTGCCAAAGTGGAATCCCCACTATACATCGTGACACAGTGTTAGCCCTGGCAATGAGTTCCATTCAAAAAGAAGTCTTTAAAAACCAAAAATCACCTTAACTGCAAAAATAAATACGAAAGTAAAGAAATTATACTAACTTACCTAAAATTAAGGTAGGCCAATTAGCTATTCTTGCTTTTAAACCTTGGTGAAATATTTCATGAAGAAACATGATTGTTTCACTGAAAAACAAGTATTTAAAGAAACAAAAAGACAATTCAAATTCTATTTTCTAATTAATAATTCACAAAGAAACATCCCTTCTTTTCACTAGTATATTTTGCACTTTGCTAGAAAAAAAAAAAAAAAACACAGAAGATACTCCTTATTGTGGAAATCAATGCTTCTATTTGACTCTATTACTTAAATTTTTAGTATAGCATCTTAGAAAACATAGAGCATTTGGTGTTCAAACATCTTCTAATCACTCACTCCTTTTAACTAAAAGCATCTATTAAATAACATGTTCCACAATTCAAACGCATTCCAAAAATATCCTTGACAACACATTCACTTGTTTAAGAGGATTAATAAGATGCTGAAACCTCAGTCGGTGCTTGTTCATCTGTCTTCTCACTTGCCACTCCTGAAGATTTGAATGCAGCTTACAATTCTGCTAGAATACGAACCTTAATGCTATACTTTATCTCATGAAGTCAACAGAAACAGCATTTGAGACATATAGCTGTGAAACCATGAAGAGTAGAGTGATCTTGAGTGAGTTATGAAAGTTTCATAATTAAAGTAAGGTATTTTTTCCCAGAAGCTGGGGACAGACATGGATGCAATTCCAATCCTACACAGGATTCCATAAGTCTGCTGACCCATTTTTACATGTTCATTTTTATAGAATTTGGGTGTATAATGCAAAGAACCATCTTTATTTGTAAAGATGTGAAAAGACAGGTGAGAGAAGGAGGTTCATTAGGCAGATATAAGAGGAAAATTTAACATATTCTTCATAGGTTCTTATCACCATCATATGAGGCCACTAAGCCCATTTTTGCTCTCCTAAGAGAAGAGGAAATAAAAAAAGTGATAGAAAAATTGAGAACTATGCCCTATGAGGCATGATTTGTCCTTTCCTTCCTGCAGCAAAGGAAGACACAGAATGTAAAGATGCAATAATAGTCTTTGAACAGCATCACAGACTGCACCTCACCTTTTATCCAAGGAAACATGGTTTACCTCACTGACATCCTTTATGTCAGAACAAAAAAGCAGGTGCTAAACTTTACTAAATTAAAGCAGAATGAGAACAAGCAAGGAAAAAGGAAAAACAAAACAAAGCAAACAAAAAGCCAGATACCTGTTAAGGAAAATGCTACTAACATCATCATGACGGATAGGTGGCTTCTTTGAACTTGCAGCCATTCTTAAGGGCCTCAGAAAACAGTTCACAAGAACATAAAGCTGATGCACATATTCAGATTCAGCCTCAACCATGTTAAAAACTATCTGGTTCCTTTTTCTCATACTTTCTGCATGGGGAGAACAAATATAGTCTTGGACAATAGTCTTCCATTTTCTTCTACATAACCAGCCCCGCATAAAGCTCTGAACCTAAAATGACCAAACAGAAATGGAGAAGAAAAAAAAAAAAAAAAAAAAAAAAAAAAAAAAAGTTTATGATAAGCTTTTCATTGAGAAAATAATCTTTTAAACAAAATGTGTGCTTGCATTTTTTTTTCAGATTTCTAATTATCAATAGAAGCTCCCCAAGCATATCTGTGTCAGAAAAGATGTTAGAAAGATACACATATCATGGTCCCTCCTACTTCAAGCTCAAATGTTGTATCTTTGTATATATTTTCCCGTCAGTACAACTGCTGTGCACACAGTGATATTTTTTTTTTCAACTCCTTTCACTTCCTGTTAAACATTCCTCATCTTCTATCCCTGTCCCAAACTTACTGTACAAAGGTCTCACATATGACATCTCATGGGATTTTTTATATTGGTGCTGACATAACTTTGAAATGGCTGTTAAACTCAGTTTGTTTTCTGTTCTTTACAGATATCGTTTAGCATGTGTACTTAGAGCTACGTTGCTTAATGTCAGACACCCTGGCCAGGAGTGCAATTTTTCAGAAAAGACCTGTTTTTTGCTTTTTTTAAAGGGTGTCTCTAAGCAACAGAGAACATACTCAAGTGTAATATCCATTCAAGTTCAAATTGGGTTAAAGTTTACAGAAGGGGTCTACTTCTCGTTACAGAAAACTTGAGCGTGTTTTTGCTCTGTTCATGATGTACAAATCATTCATCTTGAAAGAGAAATACAAAATCCCACCAGTAACGTGATTCTAAATAAACCATTTTAAAAATGGGCCCAGCTGATCACAACTGTCAAAATACAAAACACAATGAATTATATATAGAAACAGAACCTTCTTGTACTAAAAGGAGGTGTTTCTGACTTCAGCGTTCTGTTTATATGAACCAAATCAGAAGTCAGACAGTGCCACCCAGATAAGGTGAGTGAAACTAAATACACATAACACGGTGGCTACTATAAAATTGAAGAGCTTCAGCACTAGGAGGACGGGAGCACCTCTTCAAGCAGAGTTCATTAGGATCAGGGTGCCTGTTCATTAGGATCTCTAGGGGCTACCTATGGGCACAGTTCTGGGTTCTGGAGGGTGGTTAGCTCCAGTCCTAAGCAACATTTCCCAAAACTGCACACATAAACACAGTGCAGATTAGATTCTTCCCCCATTACTTCAACATTGCCCACACATTCCTAGAGCAATCATTATCAAACAGACTAAAGGACAAGCTAAAATACTACTACTCTCTGCATTTTCAATATTTGCATTCTAGCTGTGCTGTCCGAACATAAGTCATTCTCTTATACCTTTATAACTATTTTTATGAGAAAGAGAAAAAAGTCACTATAGCCTTGGTTCCCACGGCAAATAGCTTATGGCTTAGTTTCAGTGTTTACAAGCAATTGAAGGTAATGTGCAAGCTGCATTAAAAAAAAAAATATATATATATATACACACACACACACACATTGCAAGTAAAAACGACTATTTAAATACCAAATATACCCCAGAATAAATACGTCACCGTAGGATACGAAGCTGATATAATGGTTTAAGCAGGTATAGGGCAAAGGGAATCTTGATATTTGAGTGTACTTAACAGAACAATAACTCAAAATAAAATTAAACAAATTAAAATATACTAGGATATCCCCTTGTGCCAGCTTTCTCCTTTAATGCACAGAATACGGCAGGTTTACCTTTTTAATTTTTTTAATATCTGGATCCTCATCTTCCTGGTTGCCTTGATAAGGTCGCATTCGTTCTTTTGTTTTATTGAGAGCTACAATCTGACAAAAATAACAATTCATTAAATGCCTTTTCAAGTTGAAACAGTTACAGAACAAACAGAAAAATAACATCCCCTTCTTTGAGAGCTCTTCCTGGAGTCCACTAAAGCTGCATGGAATGATAAGCATGTATTTGGTTGCAGTGGCAGAGTTTTCTCCAAACCAACAAATATCTTAATAAGATGAAGAACAAGAGACCCAGTTCTCCTCTCAAAGACAAGTGTGCTTTCCAGACCCTAACAGGTCAGAACTTACAACAAAATGTTTAACTTTCAGTGAAATGCTCTACAATACCAAAGGTTGTGTCAAGGACCAAACAAATGCTTTAAAATCTGTATGTAAGACAGGTAGGAAATAACTGTATCCACATTGCAAAGCAATAAGTCATCTCAATTCTCTAGCAGTCATCAATACTTCTAAGAAAACCATCTGGCCAAATGTTCCTAGGATAAATATTACAACTTCTCTTGACGGGTGCTGTTATTTTCTCAAATATTACAGCAATATATGCAATGATTGCAATATACACAGAAAAACATTAAAATGCAACAGCTGGCTGATGACTCTAACACATACCTCAGATTTAAGTCTTTCAATTTCTGTGTCTTGATCTTCAAGTTGATGTCGAAGTTGATTAGCTGCAATCTTTTCAGTCTCCACAATCTGGACGAGATGGATGTACTTCTGCATTAACACCTCCCTTTCAATCAGAATATCTGAATAACTGAAATGAAAAAACACTTAAGCTAGTAAAAATAGCAAATGTTGACTTATCAAATATTGACAGAGAAAACATTACACCAACAAGTAAAAAATGTTCAAAATTGTGTTTTCTTTAATATATAATAAATAGCTTTTTCATAAATCATCCAAACCTATAAAGTTGTCAACATTCTCTTTTTAGACACAAGAGTTGCTCCATCCCAGATCACTGATTTTTTTTTTTTAATTCATTCTCAGGATAAGTCAAAAACTTTATTCATTCAATTTTATTTATTTCTCATTAAGAGCTGCTTTTCCCCCCCTCCTCTCTTTACCAACATCTGACTCTTAATCAGAACTATTTCTAACTCTCTAGCTGTCAGATCTCTTTATGCAAGAATCACATTCTAACTCTCAACACTGTTTTTTTATATTCTGGCTTGCTATTATTTATTTTGGTATTTAGGGCAGTGTGAGATTCCTCCAGTAAATGGTATCTTATATTTAATAACAGAAACTATGCTATCAACCCTTTCTTCAGGCTTGTTCCTGGCATCTTGTCACTCATACATGTTTCCCTTACAAGGGACAGTATCTCCAGTGCAGTTATATGCCACAACCAGAGCAGTGACAAGCACCACACTGGAAAAAATGGCACTCATTTCCAAATAAAGGAGATTATTAATGTTCAAGGGGTTTCTGAGTACCAGCACCTGCAGAAAGGCCGGGTGCCCGAGGGGCTCACATGGCCCTGTGCAGTAGGCAACCTTGAAGACCAAGCAGGCAGAATCTAGATAGTCTAGGCCGTTTTCTGGTGTGACTAACACTGAACATACGCATCCATTTTGAATGAACTGACCTTCATCCTGAGGGGAAAAGTCAATGCCAACGATGCTGTTTGTGTCTGAGCAAGTACTGAGCAATTTTGTCCAAAGAGATCAATCCCATGGCCAGTTCTGTGTATGTAAGTACACATGCTGTATGTATCTGCTTGCTTGTGTGTCTGTCAGGACTACACACCCCACTCCTGGTTTGACCTGTGCGAAGGGAGCAGCGGCCTCACCACTACCAGGCTAACAGATTTGACAACCCCAACGCTTGGTACCAAGATGTGCTTAAGCTGAACGTGATTTTGATGGCAGATAAAGGCTTGCTTTTTTTTTTTTTTCCATGATTTGAGTATTACTCAAGTTTTCTTGGGCCTATTCCTAGCCAACTGGAAACCACAAAATTGTGGTTACTCTAGCATATATTCTTTCTATCAGCAAGTCCTCAGCAGCAGGGCACTTGCTCCCAGGCAGCCCCATGATAGCATATTGGCTTTGCAACTGCCTGCAAAAATCTTACATGAAAAATTTTCATGTAAGAAAATTCCCTACATTTCCCAAAACTGAAGGGCAAGCCACTTTTTGAGAAGTTAGAGGGCAGTAGTTTCACATATGCTTTGGACAGCTGAGCGCAGCACTGCCATCTTTCTCTCCCACGCAGCGCTCTCCCACATCCCACCATGCGCTACCCTTCCCCTGCACAGCACGGATGTGCAGCAAAAAGATCCAGAGAACCGAGACGGATTAAATTAGATGGCAAAAAATGAACAAAATATAAATCATTTTAAGGCAATTCAATTTCTCAGTTAAGTTCACACTTGTGCCGGCCTGTGGGAAGGGGTGGTAAAGGTGTGGGAATAAATGGCTGACTTAGGAGAACGGCAGCTTTTTCTTTCGGCAGCAATGTTCGATTATGCAGGTCCAAAGCGTACATGAAACTACCAGCTGGAAACACTTAAGGCTTCCCAGTA
>VZSV01000168.1:386200-398663 GCA_013398735.1 Nothocercus julius | reverse complement strand
AAAAAAGTTTTTTTTTTGGATATGGCAATTGGCAAAAACAAAAGACCACAACTCCCTCCCCCCTCCAAACCCCTGAATGGGAGCCACCCTCAACTACTTTGTCTCAGGTAAAACATGGATTACCAGAGGTACTCATGAAGATGAGATCCTCCAGAAAGCATTATGCTCCACAAGCTCCAACATACTGGCACAGAAGAAGATGTTCTCAGGACTATTTCCAATTTAAGCACTGGGGGAACGTTCTCAATACCCCCTGGAATTTTTACCCAAAGGTATCTGAGATGTGGAAAAAAAGGTATCTTTAAAATGCTAGACAAATAGTCACTTTGTAAGAGAACTCAAAAACCTCAGAGTAGAGGCAGAGATGCATTATGCCTCAAATGAACAATGACACCAAAATTGATAAAAGTTCAACACATATGCCAAGAATACAGACCAACTCAAGTAAAAAAAAAAGTCTAAATTGGTGGTACAGGCAAAATTTAATCTCTGGGACAAAATTGTAGTTTTATTAAGTTGTAAGAAAAATCTTATGCAATAGTCTAAAGCTATTATTTTCATTTCTTTGATCTATCTTTAATAAAAGACCCAATGTTTAAGTAACTAATTATCCATCTCACACAAAACGTGAGCCACAAAATGTGGCTGATCTAATACCACAACCCAGCCATTGTTTCCCAAGAAAGGATGCAATCTGCTCCTTTAGGCACCTTTACCCAAAAGGAGATAGGGATACAAAGACCAGATCCCAGGAAGAGAAGGTTTAGAGGTTCAAGGTGCAATTTCAGAGTGTGTGAACTAAAAACTACTAGCTGGTATTGCTCCCTTTTAATTCTAAAGCAAAATCACTTCTGTTAACATGGCTCAGGTCCTAAGCAACTCAGAAACTGCCTCTTTCCTTGTGCGTTACCATGGCAGTGCAGATTAGCTGAGGTTAGAGACAGGAGAGGAGGCTGGAGGAACTGCATTTCAGCGAAGACATTTGCCTCTGCTATCTCTCTTCCAAAGCTTGGGCTATATGATTTCTGTTGACATTGTACTGTAAGCCTCCCCTACCCACCACTTCGACCTTTTCTTAATGAAGGAGTACTACACTGCTGAAGTCCTATCATGAAGTCCTTATTCACAAAATTTACCTTTTTAATACCAGATATTACTCAGAATATCAGTTTAGAGACAGAATTTTACTTGGGGCATTTTATCATAATTATGGTTTTACCTCCTTCTTATACTCGTTTCTACACAAAGAAACATCCATTTACTCATTTTAGTGGCAGGTGACATTTCTTTTAACGCATTCTTCCTTTTAAAAGGAAACTAATCCTAGCAGTTTCCAATAACAGTTTGTTGAAGAAATTTCATTGAGGACATAATAATTTGTAAATGGTAAAACAGCGTTACAAACGGAACCGATAACTGATACTTTTCGACAGCATACCTCTGGATTACAAACAATATCTATGTAATGCATTGTACAAGTATGTTACTTGTTAGAGTGGATTTAGACTTTCAAATTATCGTCAACTTATTAACAGTAAAATGGAATTGAGCATAAATGACCAGACTACATACCTAGCTTGGTGAATAGCTTCTACCCATTCATCTCCATCAACTTCATCCTCACAACGGAGCTCCAGTGGCTTCTGCCCTTCATGGCCGAAAAGAACAGTAAAATAGTGCTGTAAATTAGAACAAGAAAAAAAAAAAAAAAAAAAAAAAAAAAAAAAAAAACTTAGAAAATCTTTTAAATAAAATAGATACACAACAAGCCAAGAAAGTGAATTTTTCATCACAGCCCAAACCATTCCCAGTCTTAGAGAATGTGATTTAAAGTATCAGTTGTGAAATGTGGGTTGAAGTTGAAACTATATTCTTAATATATCCCCAGCTTTCATGATACTTATTGTAAGTTATTGTTCTTAAGTTGTCACATACAAGATGTGCCATTATATAATTTCCTTAGTGGCTTCTACCATTGAATACAAGAGGGTGACCATAGTGAAGCATCTACAGTTCTTTATTTTAACACTTTAGCTCAGATACTAGCACAGAGCTCTCCTGTGGAATTTATGGCTAAAATCACTTTCAAATCAGTGATCCTCCATCTTCACAAGGAAGATGCAGAAGGTGACTTCCACTCCCCTGAATCTAGTTAATGCCTTCACCATTCTCTCATCACACTCTCAAACAATTTTTCTTTTTCTTTTTTTTTTTTTTAAAGCAACCTCCAACAAAATTTTTGCTGCAACAAATATGTGATCACAACAAAATACTATTTTTGTAGTAGTAGTTTTCTATAATACTAAGAAGTATTATATTCTTTGATGCCTTTTTTTAAAAAAAAAAATAAAAGTTATAAAACTTAGTTTATAGTGAAGGTCTGCAACAAATGATCCGTTCTTCTTCCCTACTTAGGCTTCCTCCTGCCCTCTTCCAACTCTGCTGCACTTAGCAGGGAAATGACTATAACCGCATGGCAGCAATTATTTTCTGGGATCTAAATGCAAATTCCACAGCTGCTCCAGGCAGCCAGAGAGGTGCGTAATTTGCTCTCTCCTGCTCCATTAGCCATTATTTACTCCAGTCAGTAAACCAAAGTGATGTCAACATACATTCTGCTTTCCCCTCAGCTTGGCTGGAAGAGCCCCTCTGAGCCAAACACAACGCTGGAGATCAAGCAAATACAAAACACCCCAGAATTAAAAGCTATTTCCAAAGCAGGAGGAACACTAGCAAGAAACAGAAGACATGAAATTTTACCTAGAGAGATTTGGCTGCAGCTGTTGTCAATGTTTATAATGAACATGGCCCATGCAAAAAGAGAGGATGTTCGACACTTATTGATCCCTTCTGAAACACCTGGCTGCCTGTTGTGCACAAGTAACACGCAAGCCAGACACAGAATCAGCACAGAGCAAGCTCAATACACTACAGGAAGGTTCACTACAACAGTGCTAATACTGTATATACTCCCATATTTGTACCTAGGTTTGTGTCTGGGGTTCTTGCATCTACAAAACCCAGGTGCCTCTGTGCTCCTGAAGACACTGCTGTGTTTGGTCTCATTTCAGGTAACACAGGGACATAAGATGGCACTCCATAAAAGAGAAAACTATTCATTTGTCAATTATATTAATTTGATAAAAAATGTTAAGCATATAAAAAACACTTCTTATGCAGAAGTCTACAAATAGCCCGAGGGCTGCAACTGACAAGCAAAACAACAGAAATATGGCAAAAGATTTTTTTAAAACTCGTATTTAATAGCCTACACAAAGAAACTCTAGCCTCATATCAATTGAGTTTAAGAAATAAGACCATTCCTGTGCACAGAGGATCAATAAATCCTTCAAAGGACAATGCTATAAAACTGTGGTCTTTCAACAAGCATATCACCTAAAGCTGAATAACATAAAAACTTTTATTGAGATTCATAGGATTCTCTATAATAGTGTTGGATAAACAGAAATACAGGTGAGTTGAAAATAATCTAAAATTGCAGTAAGACGACACATAGTTCAGAAAAATTCAGAAAAATTTCTTCATGGAAAGAGTGGTGAAGCATTGGAACAGGCTGCCTAGGAAAGTGGTAGAGTCACCATCCCTGGCAGCATTCAAGAAATGTGCACATGAGGCACTTAGGGACATGGTCTAACAGGCATGGTGATCATGGGTTTGCACTTGTACTTGACCTTCAAGATCTTGAAGGTCTTTTCCAACCATAATGATTCTATGATTTGTTTATAGACTGGGACAGACTATTTTAACAAGTATATTTAAAGATAAACTGTACATATCAGAGCTTTTTTTAAAATATAAAAAGTCATTTGTATTTCACAACCCTGCTAACTGTGATATAAAATGAGAACAAACACAAGTATATACAAGCACTGGATTTACTTTCATTCAGTAGACATTCAAGGGAAAGAGAAAGGTACTATTACAGTCCTCTCTACCACAAATTTTAAGTGAGGTAACTCAAGCTTCATTCAAGGAAGACTTGCAGTAATTCTGAGTCTCACAAGGTAGATTGAGAGATACATAGTTACTACGGTGCTAAGCTACAGGGCTACTTAAATAGGACTGACCACAGTCCTATTTACTGAATTATAAAAGGCATTTAGTTTCAGAAGTTGTTTTAAAAACTCATCTCACTGCCCTATCTACCACAAACAAGCACATTGCACTCCAATACTAGGATGGAGCATCACACAGTTTGTCCAAAAGTTTGGTTTTGGATGACGTAGTCTACTCCTGGGTAAGCAAAGTATGAAGTATAACAACGCAGGTCTGAAAAGAACCTCAAAGTCATCAATGAATCCTAACCACATTTTAAAATAAATATTGCTCATTTCAAAACTAATTCACTGCAAGAGAATAACAGAGCATCTGTGATGCATTATTAGTTTTTCAAATTGTATGTATGTGAGTGGGCATATACACAAAATTTTAGCACTATCATTCAATCTGCCACACAACTCAGCTTCCCCATCACTGTGATTTATCTAGTAGCAAATAAAACCAGCTTTCTGCATACACACTATTAGTGCTTTTGAAACAACGACAGTAAATATTTATGAACTATAGGAAAAAAAATTTATATCAAATCTCATCTTTCATTATGTCTGTTGGACTAGCAAGTAGGCATTTGTTTTGCATTAAGCCCATTGATTTTTTTTAAGACTGTTTCTTCTGAAGATATTCAGTCTCAAAATACAAAATGAGCATTTTATATTTTCATAAAAAGCAAATTGTAAGTCTCGACTTTAATATAAATATCTTTAATAAGAAAGTTCTTCAAAATAAAATCTGAAAAAGAGGCAGGAAACTTGCAGGAAACTTGCATAGTTACGAAGGCATCTTGACTAACAGTCAAGGAAAGAAATATGATCGAGATTCATCAGAGACTATTGTTGTGTATCGCTTCTTGCACATGTGCCTAGCACAATCAAAAGTTTCTTTCTACGATGCGGAGCAAGTACCATGGCATAAGCTGATTGCCTCCTCTGCTTATGAGGAATGACTGGAACAAGACTAAGAACTTGATTCAAAGAAGTATTTTACTGAAAATATTTGCGTCACTCATGATAACACCGCGTTCCCCACTGACAACAATTCACACAATAACTTTGTTGTCTAAAGCTGCCAAGATATTTGCTGCATTCAGTAGAAGGAGGCAAGAGCCATGAAGCTGCCACGCGTTATTCTGGGGGTGGGGAGGCCACACGCACCCTTTAACAGAAGCGGCCCTTTCTCAGCAGACTGAGGCAGAGTTTCCATCAGTTCAAACACCCCTAGGACTAGATCAGTTAACAGTTTTCTTACAACACAACTTTGTTTTCTTTGTGACCGACAAGAGTGCTGGCTGCTTCTGAAGGGAGAGCCGGAGCAGCGCAGACGCTCGTCCAGCCCCCAGGCATCTCCCCACAGCTCACGCCCTGCTCTGCATGGAAGTTACGGACAGGACTTCTCCATCCTGTCCCCTAGTTACTTATCATTATAGGGGCTTAAAGGAGGTTACTCCTTTTCACCCCCTAATATTTCTTTCCATGATCCGATGCCAGAAATTGGATGCGTCTTTTCCACTTGCAAGAGCTGGCAACCTTTGCAAGAGGCAGCAATGATTCCCAGTTACTGGAACACTGGAGGGCCAAGGGGAAAGCGCAGTGAGCATCGCACAGCAGAGCAGCTACACCTCATGTTGCCGAACATCGTAACAATGCCTGGCAACTCCTACCACACGCTCCTGTCATCACCCACTAGCAGATTTGGTCAGTTCCTACACTATTAATACTATCTTTACAACATCATGGTATATAAACCATACATGTTTCAAAGGACTCAAAAGTGACTACCGCATTTTGTATGGGGGATTGTCACCCTGTAAACAATCACCGTCTGGTAGTAGTTGCTTGCCTGCACAGTGCTTTTCCGTAGACTTCTCCTTCTAAATATAAAATGCCTTTCTTTCATGATGTACTACAAAAACACGACTCGATGCACCGTCTTGGTCTGATCGCTCAAGCTAGAATTTGAGAAGAATCTAAAAAGAAATCTCCAACTACCAGTAGTGAAGAGAATCATAAATGCTAATCAGCCATGCAAAATTTATACTTAAAATTAAGAATTATAACAGAAGTCTGTCTTCAATGCAAGGCAGGAAGAAGTTAATCACCCGCAGTATCTTTCAGGTTATACTATCTACCTGATCTTCGCAAAGTCACTTTAGAAATCCTTTGGGTTGCCCTTGGGGGGCATTGTGTGTCCTCTGCGTTTCATAGATGCTGAGGGCAGGCAAGGAGAGGAAGAGAATATGTCTGGAAGAATGCAGCATCTTTTGACAGATTTTCAAGGAGAATAAGCACCTAGGTCTTACAAGAAAAAATGACCCTATGTGCATAAAAAAAAAAAATCTGATTAAAAGTTAGGAAACGGAGTTGGAACTCTTTATTAGTTCTTCCAATGAAACAAAGTCAAAGGAATTCCTCAGGTAATCATGCTGGCACCTGGAAAGGGGAACATAGATGACTGCTCATTATTCCAGATACTAAGGACAAGAAAAGTTCCTCTTATTAAGAGCTGCAGATTCCACAAATGTGAGTTATTGGACAGTAAAACAGCAGGTGACAGTCAATGTGCATCAATGTAAAGGGACATGCATGAGGGAAAACATTCTGAGCTTTGCCAAGGGGACACCATGCCTTCCCTGGCAAGATTCCATGGCCACAGTGTGAGGCAGGACACGACACTGGTCACAGTCCAGTCACTTTGTCCCAGCCAAGTAAAGCCTTTCTTATATTCGTATAGGAGTGACTTAAAACTGCTGTGCCTATTTTTGCTTTTGGCAAACTACTGGCCAAACATACACTGCAATTCTGTAGAAGACACAAGCTATTGCACAGTGAATAAGATGCAGGGTTGCCTTCTCTCTGTAACAAATACTGGTTTCAGAATAGATTGATAAAGTTACGAACAGATGCAGAAAAATCTGTTCAGGCATCTGTCAGTGAATCATCTTATTGAGATATTCTGCAAAACCTGTTCGGGCCAAGAGCAAGAACAATCTTTGTTTGGTGTATTTAAATACCCAATCAGCAATTTTGCACTTTGGGAAAATATACACAAATCCACCTTAATTTATATTACTATACAGATAGCAAAAAAAGTCTCACATATGTTTGCACACGGAGGGGAAAAAAAAAAAAAAAAAAAAAAAACACACAGAAGTCCCTAAAGATCATAATTCTTCTGCAACTCTATTGACTTGAACCAAAATTACGTCAAATTATAATGACTACAGAATTTGTCTTCGGGGATGAGAGAATAAGCATAAGATTGCCCCATCTGCTAAATTTTCAATGCAAACCATCTATTCTTTATCACTAGGGAAAGAGTTCTACCTCAGCAGAAAGGGAAGTCTAAAACAAAAAAAACAAAAAAAAAAAAAAAAAAAAAAAAAAAAACCCCTCTGTATATAACACGGGCCTCCCAAAAGAAAAAGGCTTCTTTTTTTCCTCCATCTCATTCCTTTACTGTTCTTAGCAATACACTCACCTTTCCCTCCTTTTCCTCCCAACACCTGAATCACCTGCTATCCACTTTTTTTTTTTACCTGAAATCTGATAACGATGCAGCTCTTTGACATGAATAACACTATAAATTACCACTGTTTTTGTTTTGACCCCCAAAAGAAATTCCTGTATTTTAATTAAAAGATCAAATTTTAAAGGCCAGAAGAGATCATTATAATCTTCTGGTCTGACCACTTGTGTGCTATAGGCCAAATAAGTCTAATTATCATGAAACACATATAGTCCAGGCAAGCCAGACACCCTCTTTAGCAAATCATAAGATTAAAAAAAAAAATGAAAAAGCAATGACAAATCTACCGGAGACCAAGTTTAGTTGTTCCAGATGTTAAATTGCTCTCATTAAAAACATACACCTTAATTCTAAACAGCGAGCAAAGCTGTAAATGACAAAAATCATACAAAGGGCCCTTGTTTGCAGAGCTGTGCCCAAACAGAGTGCATTGCAAGAGCAAAGCTGGGGTTTCACAGCAGACACTATCACATGGGAGCATATATAAAAAACAAAGGCTAGTATCTAGCCTAAATCGTGGGAATTTCTAATTTCTGTAGAGTAAGCAATTTTAAAGAATTAATTTATAGGAAGCAGGTTAGTCTTCTGGATGACTTTTTAATTTTATTTTGAAGATAGGCAGGCACAGCATTTGTCACTTTTAAAACTCTTTATAGAATACAGTTAACGTAATTCCTGTATGAGAAAAGATTTATAATGCCTATTTTAGACATAAGGAGATGCAGAAAGATGCCCAATTACAGATCTGCTACAAATGAGTTCAACTCAGATTGCTGCAAGCAGAGCTTCTCTCCAAGGTGGACCAACACATCACAGGCAAAGCATCACAAGTCAGCTTCGCCTGGACCTTGTTTCATCTGTTACATAATCATTTCTATGTATAAGGTCCTAAGAAAACAAATGCTCAAAATGTCAAGCAACAGCAGTGATGAGGAACAGACACACTCTACCCTCTACAACTGGAGACAGCCATGGCTCCCATGGAGGATAAAGGACCACTACAGCCAAACACAAACAATGTTTTCAGAACCGAGTCGAGTGACTTCATAATATGGGAAAAGGACTTTTTGGGGTCCCCATGCCAACTGATAGCTCTAGTCTGTAATTAGTCACAGGGGTTGGAACGGGGAAATAACCCGGTCAAAATCTGCAGGGAAAAAGGTGACAGTCTAGTTTTTAAGCAAGAGAGGTTATTCTGCCACCAGAAGCAAGCTCTGTTACCTAGACAGCCAGTTTACACTTGCTCATACTCCATCAGGAGTGCTGGTTCGTTTACCCACCTGATCTGAACACCAGGAATGGCATTTAAAGCCTCTGCAAACTCCATGGAGCTGAAAACTGTGCTTCTCCAACAGTAATTCACATAGGAACAAACTCTTCAATCACACCCTCATATAAAGACACCAAGAAAAAGCCTGGCTTGTCCCAGGACACTGATCAGACCCACTGTTTGAATAAGCAAGGTTTGGATCAAGTATTACATCTCTGTATATGTTTTTATGACTGCTATCCTTGAAACTCCCCAAGCTTATACTAACAAAAAAAAAAAAAAAAAAAATCTAACAACTAAAACAACTGCCTCCACAAGATAATCTTTCAACTAATCCTCACTAGTACCACGGCAACTACAGGCTGCTCACTGGCAACGCCTGTTTTTATACAGGGATTCACCACAGTTTACTTACACTGACGAGGCTGTTCACACACATTGTGCCAGTACATCAGAGATCCCCCAACCAACTGACCCACTGGGCGTTTACATACAAGCACATCACAGCTGAGACTGTTGCATCCTGTAATGATTTACACGAAGGGGAGAAGCAAGTTGCATCACAGAACTGCTGAGCCTACAAAAGCTTGTAAAATTTGACTAGAGATTACACAAAAAGAGTTCACAGTCTGTATAAAATAAAATTCCTTTCAAGCGGTAAAGCCAATAGAGAGATGGAACCCGCATTTTATAACCCTGCACATCAAAGACCCACTTAAGCAGACATTCGGCTTTTAACAGTTTGCCTAATTGCAACTATAATAAATATTTTTGGTTCAGGCTTTTAGTAAGGTCTCTCAAATCATGAGAGCTGTCATACGGTCACTAATTTGTTCTTTAGTAACCAAGGTATGCAACTCTGTGCAACGTGAAGTACTTAAAACTCTCATAACTCACACTTGATCTTTAACCCTCCTTAAAGTCATGCATAACCCAGGCCTGAATTTTGGTTCCCCTAAAAATTGGTTATGAAGGCTGTCATCATTCCCATCATTCTTCCACTATTAATCTAACATGTTTGCAGAGTCAGAGCAATAGAAGGTATGTGTTAGTGACCATAATCTATTTCTTACTACTGACACTATACAAGAGAAAAAAAGCACCAAATTTCTATTTGCACAAGGCCCCAGATATGGCAGGACTATTGTTAACATTCATTGGCAGGGCGCTTCCTACCCATTCTAATGCCAAGAACACCTTAAGTAACCATCTGAAAGCAAGAAAGCATTTTTTCTTGCCTCCCCTCCAAAATTGAGTGTTTCAAAGACACTTCAGCAAAAGAACTGCCTTCCCAAGGAAACAAGTATGCAAAGCCTGGCCCTAATAACCCCCTATGCTCCCCTTCTTTGAAACCACAAGTTATCTCCATTAATAAATTTCACACCCGGAGCTTAAGTTTATTACAGCAGGGGTTCTCAGGTGGCTTCCAGGGAGTTCACGTAGAAGAGAACACCCCTAAATAAAAAAACTCTTTTGTGAGAGAAAGGTTGTGGAGGTACCATGTTCTTTACTGCACAGAAGCACTGCAAGATGCACACACTCAAACACACCTCCAAGAGATGCAAAACAAACTGCTTGTCTTACTGCCTCTCTTTAGCTACAGATACTGATTTTAATCGTTTCCTTACTAATACTTCCT
Source organism: Nothocercus julius (assembly GCA_013398735.1). Lineage (NCBI taxonomy): Eukaryota > Metazoa > Chordata > Aves > Tinamiformes > Tinamidae > Nothocercus > Nothocercus julius. The sequence goes on along the minus strand of VZSV01000168.1, from coordinate 388,152 downwards.
CTTCAGGAAAAGGGAGTTTACATCACTTATGCTAAATGTTGTCTTTATCCAGTTCTGTGATATAATGGTATGCATTTCCCCCCATTTTTAAGTTTGTGTAGAAATGCAATGGGCTTAAATCTACTTTTTTCCTCTTTGCTGACAACTTACTTCCATCAACACTTTTTCTACTGAAACTCAAGGTCCATGTGAGGAAGAACTTTTCCTGTGAGGGTGACAGAGCACTGGAATAGGCTGCCCAGAGAGGCTGTGGAGTCTCCTTCTCTGGAGATCTTCCAAACCCATCTGGATGCCACCCTGTGCCCCATGGCTCTAGGTGACCCTACTGGAGCAGGGGGGTTGGACTAGATGATCTCTAGAGGTCCCTTCCAACCTCAACCATTCTGTGACTCTGTGTCATGCAAACATGTGTGATCCTTTGTGTGTGTGCCCTGACCATATAATTTATTATAGAAAACTGAAGACAGCTGAAGCTCAGACACTGCTGTCATTCTTCCAGAAACTAACCACACTTGTGCACAGAATAATAGGATTTCCTGTTACTTCCCCCCCCCGCGACACACCTTGCACTTCTTAAGCAACTTCAAATTTTGTTACCTCTCAAGCCAACAAGGAGATCTGAAGCTCCTGAGAAAGACTGTCTTTGAACAGAAGAACCTTGGCATGATGGTACAGTGCTGCTACTGCACAATACTATTGGCAAAGGCAAAACAGCATCGTGGCCTTCCCTTCGCAACTAGGCTAATCACCAAGGGTTAGAGATTTCTTGCCACTTTGACAGGCTCAGTTACGTTTTAAACTATCTATACTATTCAAATAGACTTTTTTAAGTAAATCTGTTTTCTACTATATTTTCTTGATAACACTTCTAGCCATGAGTTACAGAAACACCTAAGATAGCATTTAAAGTAAAGCAAACCAGTCTGAATAGAAGCAGAATTATTTCAACTTTCTTTCGTGCTGGCAATATTGAGTTTTAGAGTTATGATCTCTGCTATTCAACTGCAAAGTTTCAAAAGTATATAAATGATTCACATTTTTAATGCAACATAATGGGAAATCCTGAATGATCAAAGTATTCACAGGGCAAATGCTGAAATTCAATTTGCTGCTGTTTTTTTTCTTCTTCTTCATTGGACCATAACTGTCTCTACTATATTTTTGACTGCAATTCTCCCTAATTTTTTTTTTTTTTAAAAAAAGATGAATTTTGTTTAAGTATGTACACAGAAGAAAAAAAAAAAAATATTGCACCTTTAAACCAGCAATTCTAACTGAAACATTTGACAACTAGTTAATCACTAATAGCTACATCTAAATACAAATAGTTTCTGCTTTGTTGCTGTTTTTTTTAACTCACTGGAATCCAAATGGTTTCACCACAGTTATAGATAGACTATACCTGAAGCTTGTAGTTCTCCCCTGTTCATAGCCCAAGTGAGTGCATCCTTTATAAAGGTACAGAAACACATTCAACAGTTCATAAGGACCTCAACACATGAGCTGAAAAGCTACCCAGTTTTGGTACTGATAACACAGTGAGAAGTCTTCCCTTTACAAGCAAAGTTATAAAGACTATAATACTCAGCTTCAATAGGCACATAAGGCACCCTTGCAAAATGCAGGTGGTATCAACTCCAACTTTCAGGCAACTTACAACCCTTACCCACCTTTCCATGGAAAACTTGTCAACACATTTTTGTGCAGCAACAAACAAAATATTCCTTGTGCCCTCTTCTGCTGAAGTGCATTTCCAAAATGAGAAAAAATGCTGCTTACATTTTCTACTCTGACCTACAGCACAGTTGGGTGGCAGAGGGGGTGGAGTGGGGGAAGCAAAAAAGACAAAATGCCTCTTTCTTAGTCCAATGGCAATTCTAATGTTTCAGTACATCAAAGTTGCTTAGAAATCTATTAAAAAAAAAAAAAAAAAAGAGAGAGGAAAAAAAAAA
>VZSV01000168.1:365068-379129 GCA_013398735.1 Nothocercus julius | reverse complement strand
TCAGTAAAATGGAGTTTATTACCTTTGTTTGCACTTCACCAAAAAGGCTTTGGAAGCCACCAAACTCTCTTCCAAATATGTTTTCCATTCATTGCCCATATTTCCCACAGCACTCCACCCCACTCATATCCTTCCTGAACTGGGCTACTTAAAAATAACCTTGAATCAAGAAAGAAATATCAGGAAATTTAAATGTAAACAGTAGTTGATCAACCCCTAACAAAATGCACATGGTCTTAAAGACAGGCATCTCTTCCCATTTGGTATACTGGGAAATCTAACGTCACATCTGCGTTGTAAATAATTAGAGTAGAAAAACAAATTTTTATAAACGTTTAGCTTTGCTGAACCATGGTGTTCCGGTTTTATACATTACGCAGCTTCACAAAGGGTATTTCCTGAATATATGCAGGGAAAGAAAATTAAAAATAAATAAATAGTAAATCATCTGAAAAAAAAAAAAAAAAAATACCGATATCTAAAGGGTGAGGAAACACAGGAATAAAAAGGGCAGCAAATAAAATCCTGCTAGTACCAACACTAGGCCTTCTGACAGCATTTTTTAAATATATTGAAGCTGAATACTCCACTGTCCCTCTGCCTCTATAATAGATACAGCCTGAATTAGATTCAAAGTAATGTTGCACTTCCCAGAGTAACAAACTTAGGGATTTGTAAATATTATTACTGCTCAGCACTAAGGAAAAAAATAAAGCAGAATAATACTCAATTATCGATATATTTCAAGTACACCAGGAAAAAGAAAAAAGGCTTCAATTTAAGTTTGACAAAGTTACATATCACTCTTTTCATTAGTACTCAAGGTTTAAAGTTAACTTTATTCAAGTAGCACAACACTTTTTTCTTGCTACAACTCAGATGTTTGCCAAACTAGAATGACTACTTCAAATTTAAATCAGACGGGAAATGATTACAAAAAAAAGAATCTCCTTCACTCCTGCAGAAAACATAGGGAAAAAAAAAAAAAAAAAAAAAGAAGCAGAAAACATATTTTACATATAAGCTGCATTAATGTGCATGGAGAAGCAGCACATCACAGGAACAGAAGAAGCTGCAAAGAACTTTCATCTCTTTTCATAAAGTTCTTAACAATTCTGAATTTGAATTATGCTTCTCAGTAACACATCAACTAAGATGCTGAGCCAACTGTACATTTCTTCCAGAAGAAAAAAAAAGCAAGACTGATCTATGCGCAGCAAGTTAAAATATCTCGGCACAGGTATCTCTCTTTCACCCTTGACTATACCTTCTAACAAGAAGCAAAGAGAAAGAGTTAGAAAACGGGAAGTCTTGCAGTTCTTCCCTTACCAAAACAAAATTAAATTAAAAATCCTAACACTTGGACCATGGGCTCTGTCCTAGAACTGAATGTACTGGAGGACCATTCTACATCATCCTTCTCTTGCATCTACATTAACAGACCATGTCCTGAACTGTAATTTTACAAGCAGACCTTACTTTTCAAAATGTGAGGTAGGTAAAGCAGATTCAGAGGGTATATGTATATCACAAAGTTAAGGTATATTAGAAGAAAGGTGTAGGTATTGATGGTCTATCAAAACTGTATATTGCTTGTAGTCCACAAAACAAATAAACAAAAAACCCACATAATTTTATGTTATAAATAACAACAAATTTCCTCCTCTGCCACACAAAGCAGCAGAGTAGTTCCTTACCCATTCTACAAAAGTATAGAGATACGTTGAACACATGCTGAGCTTCCTTTGTATGAAGCGTGGGCACTTGTGTCCACGTGTGTTGTCAAGCACATGCAGAGCACACTAACTGATACCTGTCATGTGGTGACCCTCCTCTCGGCACATCACTGGGAAAGGTGCAGCCTAACAATCTTCAATCCTACAGGAGAGCACGTGGGGTTCACCTGAGCAAAAATGTGGATACCACTGGACATAAAGACGCCATTAAAGACCATGGATGGATCCAAAGTCAATGAGGCTTGCATCCCTAAGTCATTCAAGAATTAGAAAATCCCCAATTTTTTAATTAAATTGGAGCAATATATAGGGAAGATACTGTATTTTACTCCATATAACTGCCAAATGGTCAGAAATGAAGCTGTCACAATAAGCAGGTAAATGGATTAGGAAAGTGGAAAAAAAGAGATCTCACTTTTTAGGATTTAAGTCATCCACCATCCAAAGTATTTCATGAACCACTGAGGAGCGCCACTAAAGCACCACTGAAGACAAAAATCCAAACTGCTTTTAAAATTATTTGGAATCACTATGTGATCTTTGCAAAGCAAATCACTAGAGCTCCTTCTGAGCATTTGGATTCCTCTACAAGCAACCTAAAAGCAGACTCAATAGTTACTGTTGTAATATACTTGTCAAGTAGCTGATTCACTAGGTCTCCACCCAAGGTCTTGCACGGTCCTCAAGTCTTAGAAATCAAGCATCATTCCCAGAAAATTAAAGGTAAGGAAATGGCTTGGAAATCTGACACTGTAAGACTAAGTACGAGACATGAGACAGAACAATGCTGAATCATCATGTGGGTTATGGCCACAAGGGTCCCTCCTCCAGGAGGGCATCCTGCGAGGATTAGAGAGGTGAGGAGTCAAGCAGAAGCAAAGATCAAGCACTGCCAGGGAGATCACAACAGTCCTCTGCAGCAGCAGAGATGATACCTGGGCTTAGCCAGGCAGCCTCTCCATCCCGCCTAAGGAGCTGCATGAAACCAGTGAACATGGTATGTGACCTGTGAACTCTTTTTTTAAGTAACCTCCTGCACACCATATACATCAATAAAGAGACTTGGTTCTTTACATTGATAATCCCCAAGAAGGGGTAATAGAAAGCAAGGGTCTCACAGGAGACCAGGAAATCAATTCTCCTTGCCCCAGGAAGCTACTGAACCAGCTGGACACAATATATATTGGAAAGGCATGAGAAAGGACACAAGTGATGAAAAGTCCTACACAGTTACTTGGTTTTGGTCATGTGACCCCCTTGCTAGCACTTGGAAGCATTTTCTGGGATGACCTGAGCAAGAGGAGTAGCGAGACCAAACAAGCCCACGGGGCATTCCCAGCACTGTGCATTCAAGAGCGACCAGGGGCTCTAGCTGTGTGTGTTAGATCCATGCAGAAGCAGGCAGACTGGGATGACAAAGCAGGCAGGCCAGAATTTAAGCAAGAAAACGCAGCCACCAAGGGAAAAAGACGCAAAGGACAACACCAGAAAGATGAAATAAATGTGTATACAACAATATCATATTAATCTAAAAAAGGCAGAGAAGAAATGATTTCAATTATTACAGTCTTGCCAGAGAAGAGACATCCTGCTAGCTTAAGTGCCATTAAGAAGACTTGCTGTAATTACAAAGAACTGATTTCCTTAAGAACCATTATCTCAAAAAAGAAAAGTCACCTTTCCAATTCCAGAAGTGCATCAAAATCAAATTGCTTGAACGCTTGAAACAGGAGGTACAAGACAATTTTTCCCAACAGCAAGAATCTGTAAGATGATCCCAACAGATTTGAGTGGAAGAGTGAACTAAAGTCATTAACTTCTATAGGACTATCAGGAATATCCCAGCTGTAGGTTTTGTGATTAGGCCCTTCTCAGGTCTGACCCCGTGTTTCTCCTGTATGTAGAAACATGGACATGTTACCTTACAACTAACTTGTTAACAAGTTTTGCACTCCCCCATTAAACCACAGATGAACACCCTGAAATACTGCAAGGATTAACAGACATCACCATGCAGATGGTGCCGCTACCCATATCCTAACGGATGGGCAGTACTATTAGGCCTGTTTTACTATTAAGGAAGACAGTCAAGAAACTCATTTGCCAGGAGGCCATATAGGAGGGCCTAGGAAGGGCACGCACTCAGATCCCACATATCCCAAGCAGCCATCCTACTGAGAGCCACCCAGGCTACGAGTACACATACATACTTTTTTGAAGACATCTAAATACATGTGTAAGAAGCAAACAAGATACCAAAAAAGAGCAACATTTGGAGAAAGTCAATGAACTTTAAGAAAACCTACCTGAGAACCAAGAAGACATTTCATTTTTTCAATGCTGTATGAAAGGTAAATTATTTAGCTTATAAAGAACCACCTGGCATTCTTTTAAGTTATCCGCAGAATGTACAGTTGAGTGGCTGCCTTTTTACTTGGTTCACTTTGCTGGCGTGGAGCCAAGATACCTGCTGCTAAGTTACAAGAATGCAGCACAGCATTAAGGCAGGAAGTTCTCTTTTAAAGAAAAAAATCTTTTAAAGATTTTAATATTAGTCTATCCAGTGCAGACAGGACTTCTCTGGAGGTCCATAGCAGATTTCAGATTGCTGATTTTGGAGCTCTCTCAGGTCGCTGCACATTTTGGACCATATAATACTGGACACCAGCTAACTAGGCTTCCCCTCAGGCCACCAAGTAATGCACTTACGAAACTTCCATCTGCAGTAGGCAGCACAAATATGAGAACAACTAATCTATGACCTGCATGCCCAAATCCATTATAACAACAAATCTGCACCAAGAGGAATTATTTTTTTTTTTCCCCCCATAACATTGTATATAAAAATGCTTTTCAGCCCAGATGATCATTAATAACTGATTTTCATATTTGACTCCTTTTTTGACTTTAAATTACAAAGTCAAGTGCACAGAGATCAGGAGGAGCCGTACCTGAAGCTGCCCTGTGCATTCTTAGTTCAGTCCAAAGCATGTTCCACTGCTTTCTGACTCCTGGGTGCTTGACCTCGCATCCGTACAGTCCATTCACATACTCTGTGCATACATGTCCTTGTATTGCCCAGGAAAGCCAGGTAAGAGGCAGAACAGGACTACACTTCACACAAAAACACACTAATACAGAACAGCATCAGTAATGGAGACTCAGCGCCAGTGCTGGAACCAGCAAACTGATCTGCTCGGGTGACAGAAGCAGCCCTGGCTCCTCTCCTGCACTGGGACAACCACTAGAGGGACAGGACAGGAGGTCGTTCCGCTTTGCATCTGCTGTCAGAAGAATAAAAAGTTTCAAGACTTGTTAAGTTCTAGTCCCAGTTTTGAACTAAATATACATTAGTTATTAGGGCCTCTTCTGACCCAGCCTGTTTTGTTGGACACAAGTTATCAAGCTAGATGCAGTCACTTCTTTTCTCAGTCTTCACTGTTACATAAATTCTTGGAGGAGTGGGGAAGCTGACTATTCTGGAAAGAGTCACACCACAGTTAACCACAGTTATGGCCCTCCCCGCTGGCACTCCAAACACAACAGCCTGATTCCACCTGTAACAGCAACAGTGTCTCATCAGCATGTAGCTTGGGCTGAAAACAGAAAGGAGAGAGTCTGGAAGCATGAAATAACCTGTATCTTTCATGTTCTCTCTCCTTCAAAGCTTGTGTTCCCCTTTCAATCATCATGTGCTACTTACGGCAAGAAAGCTACAACCTAAAGACCTCACAGTCACAAAAAGAATGAATATACCCAGCAAATGACACATATACAACTGAGTACCACTGAAGGAGAGTTATTCCAGTCTCCTTTACCTGGTGCTCCTAGTCAAGCTCTAGAAACAGGCTAAGTTACTTCTGCCATTAACTGCAACAGTCCTTAGCATTGCTCTTTTCAACTCTACACACCGTTTTTCTTTCTTTTTTCTCCTGAAAGAGTTTTGGAGCTGACCTACAAACTTAAAATTCTCCCCAACATATTTACTAGGAAGAAACATTTTAAATATTTCTCTAAAGCTACTCTGTGCGAGCCAAATGGAAGAGAACATGATTAACATAGGAGAGAGCTGCAACTCTCCTGTCAAGTTTGAAAATCCATGCATACATACAGCTAAATATGTAATATATACATATAAAATCTTTGTCATTTCTGAAACAAACCTTTATTAAGGAAGGGAAAAGAAAGAAAAGCAGAGAGAAAAAGAAATAGCAGTCAGATGCAATCATTCTAAACGTCCAACATGTGAAGATCCAACATATAACAAAAATACCAAAGAGAAAGCAACAATAATATGCCAGGTTTGAGGAGCAATCTGAGTTTCAAAACTTCAGCTACAACTACCAACACTCAAGGGGAACCTGTGCTGCCTAGAACTCCACTGCTGACAGTGAGATCTAGACCATACATGCGGCACTTGAAGCTGCATGAGCAGCATCCCACTCTTCATCCTACTACTCTATGTCGGCATTTCCAGAGTTTATAATTTATGAGGCGTGACATTTTAGAAGAGCAATACAGTGAGCCTGCAGGATTGAAGAGATTATAGAGGACACTGTTATTGCAATGCAATGGAAGTCCTGCAGTAAATTAAGAACATGAGCTATACTGGGTCAAAGCGGCAGAATGATGAAGAAACAGATAATAAAACTTCGCAGAAGAAAGGAGGAAAACTGTAAGGGGGAAATAGAATACAGTCTCAGATTCCTTTCAGTACTTATAGTATTTAAAAAAAAACAAAAAAAACAAAAAACAAAAAAAAAAAACAGAAGATAGTGAAATTGGTTAGTGCATTTAAACAGCAAAAATAAAATTGTATAAGACAGCATCATTCAACTCAGAATTAGGAGTTTTTAAACACTTGTTGATGAAACCCTTAATTTGTTCAGAAGGTATCACTCATGGAAAATATAATATAGATATTGAAATAGCTGGACTGAACAGTGGAAGCCTCTCCTTTTTTACATGTTAATGATGTTATTCTGATTTTTCAAATTTTCAAAGACTCTTTGAACTGCTGTAGGTCCATGGATTATACCTTAAGAATTTGTGAAAAGTAACTAGGAAAGGTAGGCTACTATCATAATCTTTTCTTTGTACTCAAACAGAAAAGCTTATGGGATTAGCAAGTTAAAACGCATTGGAAGCCAGATTTGGACTCATACATTCATATGCATCTAGTGCAGTGTTACAGTACAAAAATAAGCCTGTCCCTCATTAGTCTCCTGTATCAGTAACGGCTGCTACACAGGAAAAGAGAAGAGTTATGAGGAGAAATCTAATTTTCTTCTATGATAAAAGCAGGCTGAGAAGAGTGTCTTTCTGATTTGCTGGGGCTCATGATTGTGGTCAGTTAGAAATCAGGGAGAAAAAAGAAAAAAGAAAAAATTGACCTTGTCATCCAAACAATCCAAACAAAAATTAACACCTCCTCTCTCCCAATCTATGACAGCACCATTTTATCTAAATTTGGCCAGGTCATTACTACTTATAAAACACGAAAGTGAGACAGCTCAGAATGCTCGCTTTGGAAAAGGGGCTTGTGCTACCTTGGACTTGCCAGCAGCCACAGCCTCAATAGTGCTTTGAAGCTGTGGATCTATGTGGATCACTATAGCCAGTAGTAAAATCTGCTGCTGCTAAGAATAGCTAAAAATGGTGGGTTAGTATTTTCAGATCTCACTATCTTCATTAATGTAGACTTCATGCATCTGATGACTTACTGCACTGGAGCTACAAGCCTGCACTTTTTGGTGCAAATCTGCTCCACATCCGTACGTGGAGTCTTGGAGAACAAAGCCAAGGGCACTGTAAGCTGTTTCCTTCCATGTGAAGCCAAGGTTGAAGTCAAACAGTAGGACACTACCTAGAAAGCCCCACTTGCAAGATGAGCACAAGGTTCTCCACCAATCAGCTTTCTCTATACAGATGAAGCCCTACTGGCAACTACAGTAGACTTCATTGCCAGGAAAAACACAGTATGGACATATGAGTCTGAATTATAACAAACTGCACCAAAACAAACCCTGCCATTTCTGTCTTTGAACAAACCACTCAGCAATGTAGACACATTGCAAGTGACAAAATGAGACTGGTAATTATATGTGGCCAAACTGAGTAATCATAAGTTTTTATTGTACACACAGGTTCTTAGGATGGAAAAGTCTCAGTAAGCTTATCAAAAAATGTTGCTGTATCTCTAACAATGACATTGTGATACACTACATACATACATATATATATAAAAAACTCTAATAATGTTATCAAATTACTACAGAAATGGAAAATAATTTGCCTGGGTCTTCTGTTCTGGGTACAGAGTGAGAGTAAGGGTTGGCATGTGACTAGAAGATGGAGCTATGCCCCTTCTTAGTCTACTTTGATGACAATACAGAAAAAACAAACAGATTATAAAAGTTAAACAATATTAAAATGCAAATGAAGATGAATAGAGCATAATTACCCAGTAGCTTTGGGACTGACTTACTACTTTTTGTCCTCAAAGTTTTTTTTTTTGTTTTTTTTTGTTTTTTTTGTTTTTGTTTTTGTTTTTTTTTTTGCTTTCTACAGATTTCATCTTACCCTTAAGGGATTAAACTGAACAAGCAATTCAACTGCAACGCTACTAGCACAAACTCAAAGGGACTAAATTAAAAAATAAAATAAGACTAAGACAGGTAGAAGAACGAAGAGAACAAAGTTCATATGATACTGTTATGAAACCTCATCATTAATATATATTGAATATTCTGATTGTCAATGTAAACTACATTACTGCACACAGGTTTTGTTCACTCAGTGTGATACTGAGAAGTTAAGGAAAATGCAACAAACACTCCTACATGCTAAAATATTTGTCTGATGTTTTTGGCCTTTATGCTTTGGGATGAAGTTCTACTTGATATGCTTTTGTCCTTTCATTGCTTGACATTTCACCTGTTAGCTAACTGGAAATGCTAGCAACTGCACAAATAAGCCTTTGTCAAGTGACATTCATCTTGGGGTATAATTAAGGTGGCTGCACTTTCATTAAAGCATATTGTAATTATTCCAGGATCTTACAATATTTCCCAAAGAAACGTGAAAGATTTTATTCCTTAGTTTCTCTTTGATAATACTTTGCCTCCACAAAATCTGGACCTTCACCCATGTTCTTTGACTTATTTTTTTATACCAAGATATTCAGGTAATGTCTTTTGTTGCCATTTGCCCTCAAGTGTAATACTCAAGAATATAACCAACCAGTCTCCAGTTCCTGATCCATCCTGATCCTTGACATGGATTAAGATAGTCAAAGTTTAAATATTAAATTATTCAGTGGCATCTATATCCTCCAATTTATGCATATGCGGATTTCAATTTTTTTTTAAAAAAAAGGAAAGACATCTCCAAAATCAATTATTTCTGCTGTTATTCATTTCTCTGCTGTGTACATCTCCCTGACACATTTTGTGTAATTCCCAAGCACATACATATTTTTCATCATTACAAACAAACCATTTCACAACACAAACACATTTTCAAGAGTCAGCAGTAAATGTTTAGAAAACATTTAAATTTTGACAAAACAGCAATAAATTTGCCCATGACTTTTCCTATTCATTTTCACATCCGGAAATATGCTCGCTGCTAAGCAAAGAGGTAAACACTAGATTACAAAACACGTATTAAGGAGCAAAGTTTAGTCAATAGAGAGATCATAAGGATTATACTTTTCTATTTATATATGCCCATTGCCTGAGGACCAGAAAGGGGACCATAAATTCACTTGAGAACTCTGTATGAAGGGTCAGGAGCATCCTCTTCAATGCAGTTTGCCTTAAGTGGAAAGCAATGGCAGCAACCAGCTTTCAGGTTATTCCCTACATGTATCTCAAAACGATCTAGTATTTATATCCACAAAATCATAATATTGTCTCGTGACAGACACCAAATGCCACTGAGGAACAGAGATCATCAGGGAAAGTAAGCAAGGCTGTCTTCATCCAAGAATCCCACTCACTGAAGGGGTATTTATGAGAATGCTCATCCCAAAAGTGCTAAAATTTCACTTTCCCACTGGCCACTTTTTCCCTCTTTCCCCCCCACCCCCCCTTCTTTTAAACTAAGGCTTTCTTTTTTAAGGCTAGTCCTTAAAAAAGAAATCCATTACAAGAATGTTTTATTTAAAGCAATATCACTATTTATATCATGTTGCCTATTACAGACGATCCACGATCATAAAAATGCTGCAGACATCCTACGAGACTAACCCATCTCTTCTTTTTTGAAGCACAGCAGGAAATTTCTAAAATCTGGGCATCTTTGTCCAACACTCAGGCAGTTCCTTGCCAACACACAAGCAAGGAAATTTATGGACCACACTTCACCTGAAGCTGGCAAGCTCTTGCAGAAATCTCAGCCATCTACACTGTCTATCAGACATAGGATACTGTCTCAGTAGAAGTGCCCAGTTTTGGTCTCGCTCAGTAAAAGTGAAGAGATTAACTTCTAACTGGTTATGACATCCTCAGACAAAACGACTAAGTGTTGCTAAAAGGTCTCATACTCACATAATCAGCAGAGAGGTAAAATTTTGGGGTGGAATATGTCTTCCTTATCATCTCAAGGAATGTATGTAAAATGAATGTAAAATCACTATGTCCTTTATAAAATAAATATAGAGCTACAGGAAGCCATAAAAATTCAAATAATTGGATTTTGTTAATCTGTGGGGACAAAGACTTAATACTGCATTTAATTTTGCTAAGTGGGAGGAAGATTATTGTTGGCAAGATACAAAGACAGAATAGTCTCTGCTCAAATCATACCAAAAAAAAAAAAAAAAAAAAAAAAAAAAAAAAAAAGCTTAAATGCCATAAGACAATTTTTCCCATAATAGCTATAGTTGAATATTTTGGTGTATTCAGCACACCATTATGAAAGAAATTACACATACATGCCACCTCCCAATACAGATAAAAATACTGATTTATATGCCACTACATACATGCTTCCAATATTTAAAAAATAAGATGGTAAACAATACCCAGTCTCCTCTGAAGCACTGCAAAAAGCGCAATTTTTAGACATTATATTTTTCCACTCACTAATACAAACCCATTATCTTTCCAGGAATTCCAGAACAAAAGTTGACACTCATTCGCAAAAACACTGTCATAGTGGAGTACTTGTTGGGAACCACAGCTGGTTACAGTCTACATGTTCATGCACAGAAAAACATTTTAATTAATACCAGAATTTAAACTTTTCAAAGTGCAATGCTTCCATGTCTAAATTGTTTTGAAAATAAGCTACTTCCACACTGTTGTTCTGTCAATAAACCTTTTTTTTTTTTCCTGAAATTATCTAGAAATAAGATCACAGTGTGTAGCAACACCTGTTTGACACTTATTTAAGAAAAAAAAAAATAAGGGAGATCAAAATACTTTTCTTTAAGCATTATATAGCTCTTCATGATTTTTAGGAAGAGCTAATAACACACTTGGTGTCAGGTGCTATATTCCCAGAATATCAACTGATTCATATGTTACACAGTTCCTTAAGAAAGGTACTTAAACAGAATGAAAAAAATACAGTACATCAAGGGAAAGGACAAAAAAAAAAAAGTGTACTTTCATTGTCATTTTTTTTTAGCTCTTGATATATTAATGCAAAGAGCAAAGTAACTTGGTATCTTCTATTAAAGGGTAAAATAGTTGCTGTACTCTAGCAACATTTCTTCATGACAGACTGCCACAAGAGCATAACAGCACCAGTAGTGGTTAAAATGTAAAGTCATTAAATTGCTGCATGTGTTGGGAGTTACATACCCCTTAACACATTTGTTGAGTGACAGAATCTCCTGTATACAGAAGTGCATCTCCAGCAGTCAGCCCCAAAGAATTCCAAAAATCTTTGAAAAGAATTATCTAACATATTATGTGACAAGAATACTCAAACAATTCAAACTAAAAGGATCTGCAAACAAGGGAAAATAACACTTTTTCTGCGTGCATCTTCCACAACCTTTAGTTACATAACTTAGCAAAAAAGTAATGCATTTTGTTTAAGTCGTTCAAAGGAAACTGATGAGACTCTTCTGTGATTAACTGCTGAAAGCCAAACAAAGCTCTGGGTGCATCACGCATCCTTCTCATTTTTCTGGTTGGTTGTTCCCTACTTATTGCAATGGAATACAGAAGGAAATAACTTAAAAAGAAAATTATTCTTCACCTACAAGAAAACAATTCATAAAGTCTCCAACTGTTACCCTGAACTACAGCCTCCTCAAGCTGGTCCAGCGGTTCTGATGCCCAGTGCTCTATTTATCATACCATTCTAATGCTGCAGATTTTTCCTGTCAGACACCACAGCTACTAAAATGCTTTGCCCCTGAGCTAAGATCTAGCAAAATAAGATCTAAGCCAACGAAGCCAAAAATTAACTACAAGATACAATGAATAATATCCTGAACACAGTCCTGTCACCATTCTCCTTAATTTACTGTTTAATTGCATAGCAGGTATCACTCTAGTACTTAAAGGTTCCAGGTAGCTACAAATCAAAGATCCTATTTTTACTTCACCCTTTTGGAAAAGAGAGTTTTAAATTAGAAAAGAAAAAAAAAAAAAACACCTTTAAAAATTGACATACAAATTCCTATCTGCTTGAGTTTTGTGGCTAAATCAAGGAAAAACAAATCTAGCACTACTTATACATGTTAACTACTGACAGTATAAAAGTACTGAGTTTCCATTCTCATGTGATTAAGATAGCTTTGTGTTCCTCTGTTATTAGACATTTTACTACTTTATACCTTTAAGGATATGATCACATTTCTGTTTAGACAGGAAAATAAGTTTTACATTGATTATTTGGCAAACACTTTCACTTTTGTTATTGTTGATTAGTTTTACTCTCTGAGGGAGGTTCCTGCTCAGCTTAGCAACGTGTCTAGATGAATATAAAAGCAATGGCGTGTTTCTATTAAAAAGTTACCATCCATAAAAATTATTAACAATTAACATTATTATTTCATATCAGGTGAAAGGTGCTTTTACAGTGGAAAAAAAGAGAGATGTTCTTAATGGTCTGCCTTGAACATTCACCTGCCTTGAACATTCAATCAGAATCTCAGGGGGGAAAAAAAAAATTGAAGTGTTCTTCCTCTTTAATAGTAGTTTGCTATTTAAAAAATAAACACAGTTGATGTTCAAAGGAAAGCAAATTCCGGTGCTATCCTGTAATTATTTTGTCTCTGCACCACTAAATATAATTACAAACAACTCAAACATCCATCACTGCAAGAGCACTATGTAAGATTCCCAAAGAACACAAAGAACAGACATGTAAAAGCACTGTTTTCATACAGTTCTCTCAGTACCCTAACAACACTAGCAATAAACAAGTATACTGAGTCCCTATAAAGGGGATAAAGAAAAACTCATGTATAATTTGACCTAGGGAATGGTCTCTATTTCATTTATAAATATTTAAAAAAAAAAAAGTACCCCTCAAAGCAACACGCAAGAATGTGACTGACGATGCAAGTGCAATCATCCCGACATGGAAAAGTTCATTGCTTAATTGTGTATCATTTCAAGCTGTGCAGATACCAAGCTGTGCAGGTGCCCAAGCAATTGTCTTAAATGGGGGGAAAAAAAGGCAGAAACAACAACGTGAGCTCTCCTAACAAAGTTATCACTCTTAATCCAACCTACAGATGTGATGAATTTCCTAAACCGGCCTAGGTACGTTCCTCTCTCACACTCGGCAGGAAATCCCACTTGAAACCACTCAGAATTACCCAAACTTTCCCAAACCAGTCAGACGTGTGTTTGCTTTTCTTCTAGCTAGAGAGCACAGCGTTAGCACAGGCTGGTTACAGAGTCATAGAAATTACAGCAGAGCAGTAAGATCCAGGACGTTGGATCTTTGGAACACTTAAAACCCAGATTAGTGTTTTAAGGGGCTCGTGCCAAGACGCCCGATCTGCGCCCACACCAAGTGGCCAGCGACCCTTCTCCTCACGGCGGGGCAACCTGCGCGACCCGCAGCCGTGTGGGACGGGGCAGCTCCACGGCTGGGCGCTCTGCGGCTCCTGCACTAAGCAGGTCCATCCCGCGCAAGGCGGGATCCCCCCCAGACCCTCCATATTACTCGAACAAAGCCCGGGAGGGGCAGGACCCGCCGGCGCAGGGCGGGAGCCGAGCGCGGGGCCGGGCAGAGGCGCCTCCCGCCTCCTCTCCCCGCGCCCGCGGAGGGGCCCCTGCCCTCGCCCCCGGCTCCTGCCCCCTCTCCGGCCGCGCGGCTCCGCCTGCCCCCGGGACGGCTCCGAGCGCCT
>VZSV01000168.1:344129-364383 GCA_013398735.1 Nothocercus julius | reverse complement strand
CCGCGCGGCGGCGGGGCCGCCTCCCACCCGCGGGGCGGGGGGGCAGCGGCAGCGCCGCGGACGGTACCTGCCCGCGCGGGATCCGGGGCCTCCCCGCGAGGCGGCCCCCGGGTGGGGGTGTTGTGTGTCCCCTCGCCCGGATTCCCTTCCCATTCATTGCATTTTCCTGTCATTCTTCCAGTAAGATTCCTCGCAAGGTACCGGAGCAGCTCCGAGCACCTGCGAAGGCGGGTAAGTTTGCTGCGGAGCCGCATGGCAAATCACAGCAAAAGCGACAGGCGACGCAGCGACTACTCTCAACCAGATGTTCGCGTTCGCTAACAGCAAAACAGAGGCAGCAAATACTTTTAGGAAGCCTGAGCTCTGGAGAGCGACGTGCACCCCCCTGCCCCGGTGTAACCGTTGCGAACACGGAGGTGGCGGGGCCTGCGGAGCGCAGGTAGCGCCGAGGGCGCGCGCGCTGCGCCCAGCACGCGCAGCGTTTATGAGCCCGAACTCGCCCTCACTGCCCGCAGCGCTGCCTGCGCTCCGAGCCCCGCCGCGCTGCCCAGGCTGCACAATGGGGACAGGCGAGAGAGGGTGGTTCATCACACCCTAAAAACACAATCTGTGCCAGGGCTGGAGGCTTCGGTTTTATTTTTACACCGCGTTTAGCAGGACTAACACAGCAGGTGGAATTTCGTTTCCACAATCAGAACAGGGGAGAAAGGGAGGGACAGACCTTAATCATTTAAAAAAAAAAAAAAAAAGGCATCTCTGACAAAGGGACTGGAATCAAGGCTTGTTTTACATTAGACACAAGACATATTTCCTATAGCAATATGAAAATTCCACTAACTAAAGGACGAGCTTCAGTTGGCAAATTACTTTTTCATTTACTTAGTTTGCATTTCTTTGTACAACCGATTTTGGGGCCTGCCAAGAATATAGTATTTTTTTTCTCTATATATCTGCCACAATTTTAAAACACACTGCTGATTTCAATTCTTTCAAAAAATGAAAACATAAAGGTTTTAAAAGCAGCTTCAATTCAAACACTATACCTACTTGTTTATCAAATTCATCATTTAATAAAAACAGGTCTTTTTAGAATTCTTCACAAAAAGTGCACTTAAAAGGTGTTCATTTTAAAATGCATTTTATATATGCAGACTCCTAACTCCTGTACTTTACTGAAAGTCCCACAACTAAAACAAATTGATTCTCTTAATTTTTGAAGAAAAATATGAAAATTACAATACACAATGTGCTGTATAATGCACAAAAAAAAAGGTAGAAAATATCAGCCTCCTAATCTCTCTCAGTGATTATAGTTTTAAATTTTATTTACAAGAACTCTGGACCAATGTGGAGTTTTAAGGCCTCTATTCTCCACACATACAACTTCTGTATCACAAGAAATAAACATTACAAGAAAGACTGCTCACTATGAGTAGTTTCCCTTGTGGTTTCAAATCATACCATTTTAGAATTGCATATAACTTCCAGGGAAGTCTGTTTTTTCATACTGGGATTTAAGGTAATTTATGACTTACATGTATGAAATAGCTCATATTCATGTGTCTCAATGACCAGGCACTTACTTGGCTACGCACTTTTAACTCAGTTTCACAGTTCAGCTCTGTATATTCAATTCAGTGTTAATCCTGCATGTGAAAGCTCATGGAATATCATATCACTTGATGTAAGTAGAAGGCAAGACAGCAAGATTTAAGTGAAAGAAGCAGGCTGAAGCAGGCTGAAATTCAAAAAAAAAGTTTTCAGATATGTCATCCTAAGTGAATAGTGCTTTCCAAAACAAACACATCATATATCATGACCAACTGCTATAGTAGAACCTCATACTTGCCAAAATAAGGTTTCAATTTTTTGTCCCATCTCATGAAATTTATGCTTTGATAAATAAACCTTTTGCATAAATCATAAATCATCATTCACCATATATTCTACCGAGAATCCTTATACATAAACAAACAAACAAAAAGACAAATAGCGGTTATTTAACTACAAAGGCAAGAAAGAGATGGTTTCCTTTTACTACATTACTGCCTTCTAGACACAGAGATGTTTTTCCTGAACTGAAGGTATTGAATATGCCACTGCACAGCAATCCATAGGCATTATGAGCCACCTAATGTTCACTGCACTAAGACTGTATAACCAACAGCTTGTGAAATCCTATACTTGACTTCTCTGTGTACTGAGAGAAGTATGATTTACTTCTCTCAATTATATTTTCTTTATTACTTGATAATTCTTCTAAAACTACAGTCTAGTTTGTATGACTTTAAATATCTAACATATTGAGTGTATATCTATGTATCTAATAGATTGAAACACATGTAGGTAAATACACATATTTTTTTAAAACTTCCAACAATAAAGATCTGGGTCATCTGTGACTTAAAAAAATAACACTCTAGCCAAATTTATATTTTACAAATAAGATAAAATTCAGAAATATAAGGAATCTATTGATGTAATTTATATCATAAGGTTCTGAAGAAAGAAATATACACGTAAGTATGTTGTTCTACCTTATTTTAAATTGCATCTTCCGTAACGTTCCTTTTTTTTTTCCTTAACTTTTGCATATTTCCATTACAAATGATTAATTTAAAAAAACACATTGCTCAGTGTGATGTCATTATAGGCCTTAAGGAGCTCTTTCTAAAACTGTGGTGGTGAACTGTGAAGTTGTGACCAAATATCGCTGGGAGAAACTTAACTCTGCTTCGCCTAGAGTTGCCTTGAAATTTCCATTGGGAAAGTAATTCATCACATTTTGCGCTAAGCTGTCAGCAATAGCAGAAGGTGCAGCATTGTACGACCCTCCATGCAGTTACAACCAGAATGGCCATGAAAGCTTGGCGTGCAAATCAGTGGATTGTCACTCTTCTGAATAACACATGACAGGAAAATGTACTTCAAAAGATATATTTTGGCCTCCATTCTAAAAACACTCTGGGAAAAGGAAAATTATAATTAATGGCAATAATATATTGATTAAAATAATGGGAAAGTGATGCTATGCTACCATTTTTATTCCTGACTTTTTTTCTTTTTCTTTTCTGTTGCACATTTGGAATGGTTTCTGATCACTTTTCATTAAATCGTGATAGTAAATCATGCTTTACCTTTACATGACCAGGTAATATATCAAATATTAAGTAATTTTGTAAAGCCAGAAGAAATTAAATTACATTGAGAATATGTGTATTTATTTCTCCTACCATATAGTCTGAAAAGTAGAACTGAAGCAATATCTACTTTATAACTTTATTTATGCAGACAGTTTTGCTGACATTAATGGTATACTTTTTTAGGCATAGAGCATGTCTATTCAAAAAAGATTTGTAATATTCAGCTAAGATATAGAGTTACTGTATAACATAGGAGAATGTGCTGGAATGTTACATGATACATTGCAGGAATAGTTATGTCTCAAATAGTTTCAAGTCCCTTGAAAATAATGCAATATGCCTATGCTTAGAGAAGCTTAATTACATTTTTTATTTATAACTGACTGTAAACCCTTTTGTGGTTGTTGAACCTATCTTTTGATTTTATCATCAAATAAGAAAAGTAAATTGTCTAAAATGACAATTTTATTTAATCTAGGCATTTTGTCTTGGAAAACCAACCTTAAATTACTATGTGTGTCAGGCCATATTCCTTTATTCCTCCTGGTTACTTATTTTTAGCAACTGGAAGCAAATGTTTGGGACCTTGCAGGTCAGCCTTTCTGTGTAGGAGAAGTGACTACACATACTCATCAGTCCCGTAAAAAGTGGTAAAACTTGTGCTCATGTGATTCCTTGTTTCAAGAATCTCAGTCATTCTGCAATTCCCACACGGAGTTTCAGTGTAGTTACACAGTGACTACGCGTAGTCACTGTGTAGTCGCAGTGGTAACAGATAGCAACAGATGGCAACAGATACTGGTCATCCAGTAACACCTCTGATGCTGCTGCAAGTCCTTTTTTTAATTTCAAGAAAAAGAGGAGCATTGACGTCCTGCATGTAACAGAAACATCCAGTTAAACATACATAAGTGCTCTCAAGATGTTTTGCAGCCCTACATCCTATGGGCCACATGACTGAAATGCTCAGAGGGAAGGATTTTTACTGAAATATTGCAGGGTAATTAAGATGCCACTTCTTTTCTTGGGAAGTTTCAGTAGAAGGTGCATAACCGCACAATATTTACCTCTCGTGCAGGTGGTTTAATGCATTAGCCCTCCTATGCTGAATACTGCATAAGCATAAGAAGAAAAGAATTCACGCTTGGAACAAATTGAAGGCTAAGTATCAGATTAATAGATAGAGAAATAGGAAAGTACGAGAATTAGAAACGGTACTTCCTAGCGTGGTAGGCAGTGCTCTCAGTATACCACCTCAGTATTTGCTGAGATTTGGGGAGGATGAGAGCAAGGAAGATTTGGAGGAAACTTTTGAAAGGAAAAATTAGGTGTGTTTGTAGAGGTTGTTGGGGGGCTCTTGTGTGTAGTCAGGGACAGTGTGAAAAAATAAAAAGGACTTGAGTAAAAAGTGAGAAGGATGCATGGTAGAAGCTGTCTCACAGCCGGGCTGGAGGAAATGAAAAGCAACAGAAAAAAACAGCTGGAATCAGGGGACTCAATTCAATTGAAGAACTAAGCTATGTAGTCAGTCTCAAAGAGACTGTCAGTTCTCTCAAAGAGAGAACCACAAAGAGAAAAAGTTCAGAGTGACAGAGCATGAGTGCTGTGGATGCTGGATAACCCTGAAAAAACAGGTGGTTGCTGAAGAGGTGGAGTTCAGAGATCTTGGGGTAAGAGTGAGGCTCTGAAATAGGAAAGAAGGAAGGAGACCTATAAACTGCAGGCAGATGTAGGAAGTGAAATGATAAAGTGGGAATGGAAAAGAGAGGGAGGATCGATTCAATACAGCACATGAAGTCAAAGGGTTAGAACAAGGGTGACGCTCAAAGAGCAAGTACCACTTAGAATGCTGAAATGCTGATAGTCTGGGGCAAAAATCAAACAGAACAAAAAGAAAGAGCATTTTTCTCCTTAAGTCTGTTTTGAGCTAGTTCCTGTGACTGCTTCAAAGACAGCAAAGATTCCCTTGCTGAGAATAAAACTGAGAGCCAGTATTCAGCTTGTGGGCAAAAGCTTTAAAGCTAGGCAAATATACATAGGGTGGTTTTCATATTCAGTAAATTAAACGCTCCAGAAGCATTTTATGTAATACAGATAAATCAGGCAAACTAGTCTCTAGATTTGTGATGCGAATGTATTTCTGAACTTTCTTCACATTGTTAAACTTTGCATATGGAGACACTCAGTACAAATATGACTGTCTTAGCTACTTAGCTAAACCCTAATTTCTCAAGTTAGTAAAGATTGCTTACTCCCTTTGTCCCTATTTTAAGAACTGTGTAATAACAATTTCACAGACCCTATAATTTGTTCAGAACCCTTAAAAAGAGTATTGTCCTACAGCTTGCAAGTAGCCAAAGCATGAAACTGTCTCGACATTCCTAGGAGATAGTTTAAATTAGCTCTTTAAATGTTCCAAAGTACTGGCATGTCCTGCCGCAGATTTCATAATGTTCTGCAAATGCGAGGCAAGAAAGACAGTCTTGGGGGCTGAACTCCTTTAAGTAAAGGGTTCAGCAGACACTAAGCTATGAATGCACTAAGTATCAAAAGGCCTTTGGTACCAGGGACAACAACTTTAGAATGAAAATGACTTGTTAATATAATTTTTTTTAAATTTAATCTGACTGATCATAAATGCATTTTTTTTTTCCTGTTTAAACCTTCTCTTTTACATATTGGCATAAAAAAGAAAAGGAAAAAATATGTAAGATATTGAACGCATTTTCATTTCTTGGGGAAAGTGAGCCCCACACATCAGAAGAAAGATACAGACAGCACAGTGGGTGCTATCTGGAATAAATATCCAACCCTGGGAAGAATTTGTGATGTTTACAAGGCTGAATACTGATACAGAGAATTCTATCCATCTGGCGTAAAGCCTGCAAATGATCTGCCTCGGGGGTACATAATTCAATAGAAACAGGTTTGATAAACCAGAAGTAGCATTCCCCACAGTCACCTTGAAAGAAACATTTAATGTATTATGCAACTGGGTACCTTTCAGAAGTAGAGCAGGAGGGTATTCCACATTTCCTTCAAAGCGGGCAGATCTATATACTATAAAATAAAATGTATGGGAAATGCAATCTACTGTTCTCTTAACAGAAATCAGACACTTCAGGATACCCACCCTGTCTCAAGATCATGTGAAATTTCTGAGCCAGTGCTGTTTTGTAAGAACGTTGCATTTATATTTGTTACAGATGTGATATATTGCACACCATTTTAACGAATGCATTCAGATGCAGCTGGGACTGTACAAATGCCAGGAGAAAATGTGTGCAACCACAGAAAAAAAATCTGTAGAGGCTGCAGGCAGAGCAGCCCTGACAGCAGTGATCTGAGCCAACGTTATCACCCTGCACATGATCTACTTGCAGGCGAAAAGATACCAAACAACACTCCTGCTTCACAAGAGCAGAGGAATAAAGCTTAACATCACTCACTGCTCTGGGGATTTCTGGTCAGGTAGGACGTGGCCATTTGCACTTTCTGATCTGTTGCTACTGTTGCTAACTCGCCCGTTCCCCCTACTCCGGAATTTTGTTGTTCTGATTTTCCGTTGATATCTTCTGCAGATGTTCAGGAGCTGCAGAAGGTACTTTCCAGGTGGAAAAGTGGAAGGGAACAAAGGAGAGAAAGTAGTTCAGAGAGCTGTAATAAAACAATATCTGGCTACAATTGTTTTCAAAATAACATCAACAATGTGTAGCTTTTTAGTCAGTAGAATATTTTCCAAAGTAGATATATACACTGCAGATTCATTTTTCAAAACAAAATACAAAATTAACACTTATTCTACATGTCACAAAACCATTGCTGTTAGATATTAAAGTAAATAGAGGCTGGAATTTACACAAAACTACCCTGCTTTGTCCATGCAGAAATTGTCAGGTCATCTCATAAAGAGTTTCTTTTTGAATGTGTTATGAGGAATCCTATGGATACATTGTAGGTTTCATACCCTTACTTCACCTATATTTCAGGGTAATGCAAGACCAGGAGAGAAATACTTTGCTGATTTTAAGATTTCAAGTAATTTTTCTAGCCTCAATTATGCTCAAGGTAAAAATCTCCAAAAAGGTTATGCATCAAAAATCTGGAGAAGAAATAAGTTAGACAAAATACATTGTTCCACCATTTAAACGGACTGGAAAAATCAGGAGCTTTTTTTGTGTTGTTTTGGACAAGCCAAAGGGTCTTTTGTATTTGAAAACTCTTCTGAAAAGTCCCAAATCAACTATTTGTCAAATACCATCCTTTCCTCAAAATGTTTACTGCCATTCAAACAGAATTTTCTGTGACCCACACCAGTAAAAAATCAGAACCGGTTCTAGCATAAAGAACTCATGACACCTTGGTTCTCCTCCAGAATCGAAAGCACTGACGTTAGAGATATTTGAATATTCTGTGATTCTGTGATGTTACCCCTTCCCTTGTGATTCAATTTCAGTTAAGTAGGAATAAACACATTGAGCTTCTTTATAAAGCACTTTGACAGTGCTTTATATGCCTGTGAAAATTACTGGAAAAGCTACATTGTTATTCTTAATATTTTAAAGTGAATTCCTCAGATTGAAGATTCAAATTCTACCAGGACGTGGAAGGAAAATGTATCCCTGTACTGTATCATGGTATCATCATGGATGCTATGGATACTTTATCATTTACACTTTGTTATGACTTCTGAGAAAGATGAAGCTGTATCCCAAAGAAACAAGTTCTGAGGGTTTTTTTTAAGCTTTCTGTAATCTATATATGCATTAGATAGATGCACTCTCTTAATATGGATTGTAATTTGCTTTCTTATTTATACACACGTTTCTTTTTTACATGTTATTGTCATTGGGTTTAAGGTAAATTCTACAACACTATCGTTATCACTTACTGATATAATTATTATGTATGATTAAGCTTGTTCATCCTTTACAGATGAAAAAAATTCTTCTGGAGGGTATATCTTTGTGCTTCTGTGTTACTCATCTGTAATGCAAGTTGACAAGTAGTGTAATTGAAGGAAAGCAAAATTAGATGTCTATATTACAGGTTGCTTTCCTGGCGCACAGAGAAGGTACCGAGATTGCACTGGTAACAGTTTTGATGAGTGTTTGCAGGTTGGGCTGATGTTGAATCGCAAGAAGGTAGCTAGCTCATCTGCATAGTTTGGGGACTGTATAGAAAAGGAGAATAACTCAAAATTATTCTTCTCAGTCACTCTTTACATCCTGATAATTTTCTGATCTCTTTTTTCAGAAGAGCTTTTAAAGTGCTTTTAAGTGAGGTGACTGAATGGCTTGTAGAATTAGTAATGGGATACAGAGCTTTATGCCCTCAGGTCATTGGTTCATATTCAGTAAAAGACAGTAATTAGGACAAATCCTGCTCTAAGTCATGGAATTTCCACTGGAGTAAACGATCGCTTCTTAATCTATGAATTATTATCTGGTGTGTGATCAGTACCCTATGTGTATGAGTGAACACTGTCCATCCAGATTTTAATAAATGCATTAACACATACAGCCGTGGAAAGGGCCAAGAGGAATAAGACAAAATAGGTCAGCACGCTCCATGTATCTACGGAGTCACATTTCCTCCCTTTACAGCTCTCTTCCTCGGGTGTAAAGCTCACACAAAGGGAGAAACTCCCCTCTGGGAAATCCTGCACGTGCGAACAGCCTTGGACTGATGCATTTATCATCTCACTGCCCTTACTCCAGTCACTCTAGTGGTACTAGTGGCAGTACTTAAATGATCAAAAGATAGATTTTTTAAAAAAATGAATGTGCTAGCTGTTTTCCTGCTGATTTCTGCCCCTTACTCTGTAGGTAGTAACGAAACTAATCCTACATAATTAATTCTACCTACATGCTTGTAGAAGCTTTAGGCACCCATCACAGTTGAACTAATTTTATCATGTTGCCATTGCTTCTTGAGCTATAACTGTAAGAATGTATTTTATTACCGTGATAAATGTCTCACATTTAGATATGTCATATATATGTGTATACAGTTATATATAAAATTTTAATGGTGGTTTTAATCTTCTGTTTCACTATATCCTTCTTCATCAACATTCCCTTCTGTAACACTTAAAAGGTGTTAATTGCCTAGAATTAGACCCATCAGGTATGAGTGAAATGGGGTTATTACATAACCATTTATATGAATTATAGATTAAATTTGTATAATTTATATTAAAAGTATTGTTCTGATTTCATTTTGCTTTGCACCATTTGTATGTTGCTTGTTTTCCTGAATTTTTGCAGTAACTTGAACTGAGCTTTGAGTAGTACAGTGTCAGCCTTACTAGGATGTACTGCATGAATTATATACATCTATTAACATATATTCATCAGAATAGCTGTTTAAAAATAGAAGCACTATCATAATGGAGGAAAAAAAGAAAGAAAAAGAAAGGAGTTAGATAGGAAATGAAAAAGTTAATAACGGATCAACCTGCTCGTTTGAGCTTCTGCTATTATCCACTGCTGTAGTTAGCTATTTCCTTCTCAGATACAGCAAAACATTTCATAAAAGAAAATATTCATGAATGATAATAGAATCTCAAAATGCCTGTTTATTCTATTGCCCTTTTCTGAGCTAATCTTTTACATTAATCAAACAGAAGTATAACTATGCACAGATTTCCTATAGCATTCATCTACCTAGAAAGCTGAGTAGGAAAATGAACGTATCTGCATTATAAGTGAGTGTTTATTCCCCCGACACATTTTTCATTATCAATTATACTGAAAGTTTGGCCTAGAAAGTAGACTTTGTGGAAAACGCAATCATGTACTCTAAACTATTTCAAAAAAATAAAGAGTCGGTGGAGAAGCAGTGTCATAATGCAGCAAAGCATCTCACATATGAGGCGAAGACTTAGAGCTTCTCCCTGCCTTCCCCCAAACGTATCAATTGGTATAAAACGGCTCTTAGGCACCTGGCCTTGTTAATGACTTTTTCCTTTATCTTTAGGATTTTTATTTTTTTAAGAAATTAAAAGGAATCAATGGACCTAGAAAACAAGATTCTTTTCTGTTGACACAGTTCATTTATATGTATATGTATATAGGTATTTTGCTATAGTGTATTTATGGTTGCACAGTATAGTTAGACCATAGGTACCCTTGCAGTGAAAGGCAGTGCCACATGTCTGTCCTTCTGCCATTGGAGGTGACGGGACCGCTGCTCACTGCACGTCCAGGACCACCGACCTTCTTCTGCAAAACCAGCCCCTGCAGCCGTGGCTCCTGAGTACGTGCACGTTCCAAGCTTGCACAAGCAGCTCTGCCATGGGTCCTGGCTCTCTATACGTTACCTCCCAGCAGGCCAATTCCCCCACCTCATGCAGAGCAGCGTGGCTGATGCAGCGACTGTCCGAGCTTCGTTTGCTGGGCCCATCTCCTGAGGATTCACTGTCTGGCGCAGCACTTGCAAGCTGAGTGCACATTCATGGGGCAATGCCATCTGTGGCTGTGAGACCTGAATTAAAGCGCTCCTTGTCCTCCTCTCTTCGCCAGCTTGCAAAAAAGCCTGAAATTTATTAACAAAAGTGTTGAAACAGACTGTTTTTCACTCCCTGAGCCCCTCGGCTTCAAATTCTTGAGAGCTAACTGAAA
Organism: Nothocercus julius; assembly: GCA_013398735.1. NCBI lineage: Eukaryota > Metazoa > Chordata > Aves > Tinamiformes > Tinamidae > Nothocercus > Nothocercus julius. The sequence goes on along the minus strand of VZSV01000168.1, from coordinate 353,615 downwards.
CTTGCACTAAAAAGACCCAGGTAACTGTTAGTTCAAAATAGTTTTATTATTTAGGAAACATGGCAGAAAGGAGATGCATCTTCTAATTTGTGTGCTACAAGCATGAACATTTTCTCATCTTTTTTCTTCAAGCAGTTCCAAAACTGTTACTTTAACAAAGTATCAACAACAAAAAAAACACTCATGCTGTCTAGTATTTGAGAAACAGTTTTCCAGGAAATCAGTCATTCCTGACTGTGGAATCATGGAAGTTGTTACTACTTTCACAAACACACAAAGAGAAACACTAGTACATAATGCAGAAATATATAAGGCATTCATTAATGTGTATATGAAAACACACAAATACATACTGCCTGGAGTAGCATCAACTCAGAGAGCTTGGAGGCTCTAAAAAAGCCAACTCTCCTCCATTGCTGAGAGAGGATCAGCACAGCCAGCATCATTCCCAAGTGATGGGGTCTCCTCGTGTACTTAGCTAACCTTACTCTCACTAGTTTTTCCTTAGTGTGTAACTGGAGTTTTCTTTGCTGCAGTATTAAGCCTCTATTTTACCCTGTCTTCATGGGACATGGAGAACAGGCTAGTTCTTTTTGCAGCTACCTTTTGCCTTTTGGAAGAGTGTCACCATGTCTTTCCTGAACATTCCTTTCTCAGGCATCCGTTCGCAAGGTTAAACCACTGCAACTCCCTCAGTCTTTTCTTGGCCCTGTTTCCAGATCTCTCATCACTTATCATCACTCCTTCCTCATCTCGCTCCAGTAAGTCAACATCTCTCTTGGTATGGTGTCCACAACTGGACAGAGCATTCCCGAGTCCTTGCCAGCTCTGAAGCAAACAGGAGGCAGCCAGATACGCTCCTGATTACAGAGCTTCATCTAATCTCTGCCTTTCTCACAACAGCACGATACTATTGACTCATACTCACTTTATGATTGATAACTAGGTCCAGATTTTTTTCTTCAAACTGCTGCCTAAATCAGACACAGGATAAACTGTTGCTGCAACATCAGAAAGAAAATTTCCACGCTGCCCCGTTTCAGGGACATGCGATGCATGCCTCAGTGTCTGGCCATTCCAAGGGAGGAAACTGCACAGAGGACAGCGGGACCAGCTCTTGGCAGCGCAGATATTTTTCTGGCATAATGTGCTCCTGGAACTAGAGCCAAACACCAGCCTGGCTTCCTAGTTTGAAGATCCAAGTTCTATGTTTCAGTCAGCATAACTTGATCTAATACTTCATGGACTTTGAAAAGAGCGGTTCCACGCTCATTGCAGTCCCCCTCCTCTTCCCTACCCCATCTACACAGTCTCACTGCTTGTTTGTTTAGGTGTTAGCAATCCTATGGTTGTGTGGTGAGTTGGTTCAGTTTGCTCATTTATCTGAAAATTAATCCAGCAATGAAATTGCTAGGAGTTCTCACCCTATGGCCACTTAATTGCTAACACTGATGAAAAAATGGATAGCCCCAGGCTGAAGTAGAAGGAGGCAATAAGGTACGTCTTGTTGTCAGCAACAACATATCTTAGATCATGAAGCCAGCTGTGGAACAGCACCTTTCCTGAGGTGGGAGCAGTGGGTTTCTAGAGAGGACACAATTGTGCTTAGTCATGAAACAAAATCCTTATCTGCCTAAATTGCCAAAAAAACCTATCTGCCAAATTTTAATTAAAAAAAGAGAAATCACTGGCAGACTTACCACAGTTCATCTGCAGAACATGTAGGACTGGATGGCTTGTCCTACAATTCCAAAGCTGACCTTACAGTATCTGTTCCTTCTTATCTGCACATTATTTGAGTTTGATTCAGAAGATGCTTAGCACTGTGCAGCTAAGAAATTATTTCTGTGACCTTTTGTCTGTTGGGGACCACACAAAAAAAAGACCCAAATCCTTCATGCTTCTGCAGCGGGGGTAGCAGGTGCTGTATGAGATCTTCCGTGGGCACAGGCCCCTCTTAGGTGCTCTGCTGCTGCCAGACAGCGCAGAGGAGAGGGCTTGGGGCAGCCCACGCTATAGTTATTTCCACTCAGACTTTTTGTCTGAAGTATGGCAAAGTACCATGGATAGCCTCACTAAAAGCAACAAATAATTTCCTCCAGGAATGCCTCAGGACAAAAGTGAGGAGGGAAACACTTGTGCGTTTGGGCTCATGAGGGCAGTTTCACACCCTCCGAGACCCCATGGAAAAGAGCCAGAACAAAACGTCCCATTGCTTCACAAAGCACAGGGTACACCTTGTCCCCAGGCCACAGTCTGCAGTTTCCATTTGGGAAAATCTAAGGGAGGAAGTGTTGTTTGTGCAACTTATCCGAACCTATTTCCCGACAATAACTATTGTTCACTTCAGCAACTTGACATACCATAATTAAAAAAAAAATAATAATAATTCGCAGTCTATAACTGCAATGACGTATACTGTGGCTTTATTAGCAAGAGTAGGGGTATTTTTTTTCATTGCTTCTGAAAGAAATCTACATGATTCTATTTGCAGAAAGCATTAAAAACTCATCTTGACTCCCCTGAGATGGTTTTGCACCAGTTGATTTCAGTTCTTATAAGATGCTGCAGTTTCCATATGCTGAAGAAAACAATTAATATCCCCTTCTTTTCTGTGACAACTACCCAATGATTCAGTAATATCAAGAAATCTTTTTGCACCCTGCTTCATTTTGCTAGCTGAAGTGGTAAGATTCCACTTTGAAACCAGGAGAAAGAGAGAGAGCAATTTTGTCATTTGTGACCTTTATAGTGAATCTCTTTATTGTGTCTTCTGCTGAAATAACCCATCTGTGGATCTTCTGAACAAGTTAAACAAACTGATTTGTTAATTGGGGGCATGTGGCTTTGGTGTCTGACAATCTGAGAATGGGAGCTGTGGTGATGGAAAAATCCAGAAAAGTGCAGAACAAAAATGTCAGCATACATTCTCACAGCAGAGGTTACACTGTATTCTGATTGTTTATTTTTGTCTTTCTGTTGCTACAGAAATTTTCCTCCATGAGTGCTGCGGACATATAATCTCACCTACTTTTGCCCATATGCAGCTTACCCCTTTTCTGTTGTACATTTTCCTTGGCAGAGATTTTATCTGTATTTTTATATCACAATTATGATTCTGCAGAAAAAGCAGTATGATAAAAGATTAGTTGATATGTGCTCTATAATGCAGCAACTCATCACCTGTTTAGTGTAATGAATTACATGTAGGACTCAGTAAAACACAGTGGCTAAGAAAGGGAGGCAACACCATTTTCAGTATTCTCACCATCCCTTTAAAATATTTTCAGTATTGTATCAATAGGTCCAGGCATCTGAAATTTTAGGATTATTCCAAGGAATAACATCAAAATCCAGTATAAACTCTTAAATACGGCACTCCAGAAGACTACTTTGTCTCTTTTGCACAAGCAAAAATTAGAAATAGCCAGCAATGGCAAATCGGTAATTCCTGTTTCTTCTATCCTAGTTATTTAAGAAGATGCCCCTTGAAGTCCAGTTGATTTAACTCTAACTTCTAGTGACTTGTTTTGCCTTTGCCTTTTATGCAAGCCCAGGCACAGCACAGAGTTCTGCTCTGCGGAGGAGCTTCCGTGCGCAACCCCAGGACAAGCACTACGAGCCTTGAAGGAGACAGAGAGAGGCGGTTGTTCTGTGCAAGCAAAAATAAACCCTTAACTGTTGCAAAAGAAAACAAAATCTCCCAAATACATCAGCAAGACAATGTCTTTTCCTCTAAATGCCTGACAGGTTCCCTTTTCAGAGCATTTTGATGACATAGCTTAGTATTGCTGCTGGGAAGAAGGAGACTGTTCCATCTAGCTCATCCTGGACAAATCCTTCCTGTCTTACTTGTTAGTCGCTGTCCTGAGCCTGAAAGAACTGTCCATAAAAAGAAAGCTGATCGTCCTCCCACAATTGTCATTTCTTTCCTGGGAAATTTAGTTACATATAATTTCTCAAAACAACTTGTTTAAAGACAGTATTTTTCACTGCGGGCCCAAGTTCACTCCGACTGCAGTTGTTTTCTCTTGGTGGTAAGAGCTGGCTGTTTCCTGGTTTACACAGCACCTATCGCAGTTCCTGACCCGGGCCAGGGAGAAGCCACTAGGTCTATTATTAGCTATTGCCTTGGAAAGCTACCTCTTCATGTCCCTACCTCTCCACAAATCCAGAGGATTTTTTTTTTAAACACGGAAGCACGGAGGCAGTCCTTCCTTCCTTCTCATACAGAACAGCATAAATAATACCCAGGCCCTCAGGAACACTAAGCACAAAACAGATCATACCTCTAATTATGCAAACTAGAAGTCTAGTACAGTATCACTCTGATCTATGAACAAAGGGACATTTTTCCTCCTGTAGAAATATGTAAAATAACAAGATAACACGGGTAGTATTAACTTCTGCTTTGCAGCCGCACAGAGCTGCTGTTCAAGTAACGCGTTTGCCAGCAGGACTCGTTAAGCCGTTCCCTGCGCCCCCCAAATGCTTTCGTTCACCGTCACCGCCCAGAGCCACGTCACAGGGTGGCTGGACATTGCCTTGCCTTGTCCTCTGGCTCGAAGCAGCAGCTCCCCAGGTCTGAGGGAAACAAAGCACCCATTATTCCACCAAGAGCCCTGGGCTATGAAGGGCTGTTGCAATTTCATTTGGCCTAAATAATAAATAATAAATTAGGGCTGCAGCGTGACTTACCAGAAAAGGAAACGTGCTCTGCTTAGACAGGCAGCCCACCAGACGACACTGGGGAAGATGCTTCAGCAGAACAGTAACATCGTCTGGTCTCTTCACCACCTCACCGGGACCAAACTAAACCGGCAATGCTCAGTTACAGCTGGGCACTTGGGTTTCAAGTCTCAGCTGAACTGGATTTTCTTCCTACATTACTTTGTCTACATTCATGCAATCCCTCTGGCACAAAAAACACTCCACACAAAAATACTTGCTGCGTATCACCAACTCTTGCCAAAAGCATTAAACCAAGGAGAGACTCCTGACCCAACAGCAGAACCAGAACAGCAGATGAATATGCAAAGTATTCACCTGTATAACATGCTTTTCCTTCATCTCCCAGTTGAAAAATAATTACCTGATTAACTTCTATCCATGCACACTACAGTTCTTATATATTTCTTCTTTCCACTTCACAAAGCATGTCACAGGAACGGATATATTAACCATTCATTGCATTGACACCCTGAATTAGGATTGCACTATCTTAATTTCTGAAGAGGGAGGAGATGAAGCCATAGGGAAGTCAAAACGAACAAGCAGTTAAAAGCAATGCTGGAAAGAGAATCTGGATTCCTGATGGCAAATGCTAATTCTGAGCTCTGAACAGTAGCTAATACTGTTGCTTACATGAATGTTTAAAATATTCATTCTGTGCACCTAGAAGAGATTTAGCCTGACAAGTTTGCACAAATACAAAATTGCTGCCAATGCTATCCAAACAATATCTGCTCTTAAAGTGGATGACTGACAGATTGTTACCTACTATTTATGTCTGAGGTGAAGGCTTCTGCCAACAGTTAGCTGCAGCAACACATAAACAGTCCTCGGCTGAAAGTTGGATCCGCTGGTTTTACAGTTTCTGTGGAGGTCGTATTAAAGTGCCCTCATAAGAGCTTTCATTTTGTACATAGCAACAGACTGCTTACCATTCAGCAGGAAAAAAAAAAAAAAAAACCTTGAACTATATTTTGTTTATAGTGCAACATGAATTCCTGGTGAATGGGGAAAAAAAGCAGCCTTGGTAACAATCAAAATAGACAGGCAACCTTTCGGCAGGAACAACTGTTAGTCTTGCTCAAGAAGCAGATGGGATCTTTCTTGTGTCTCTAGAGCCATGGAGGGGATATTGGCCGTGACACAGCTTAGAGTAGGCAGCAATACTCAAAAATATTATGCACCTACCTGCCACACACTGAATCCACTTAGGAGCTTAAAGAGGCAGGGACACATTTAATGTGATGGGAAAGTTTGCTTACCTGCAGGAATGCTGAATGTAAAAGGACACTTAAGCCTAGCAGACATGCCTGGAATGTACTTAAAAAACATGGATAAACCCCTGACACCTCTGGCTGATGTGGGATGTTACAATATTAGGGAGGGAAAAAAAAAAAAAAAAAGTCTTGTGGACTGAGTATTTTACTGCATAATAAAGCCATCAATGCAGCTTTTTCATGCAGATCCTACATTTTGAGAAATTTGAGCAGTGGTAATGTAGGCATTAGGAAGAAGAGCCAGTCTTAAGAACATATTTATGAGCTCTTCTTTGAGCTGGGTGGTTGTGACCCAGTCCTGCTGCCCCGGTACCGTGTCCGGGAGGAGGTGAGAGGTGGGGAGCGCTGAACGAAGGCTCTGCCCTGCAGACGCCCAGCAAAGCACCGGCGCCGTCGGGCAGCCGAGGGCCGGGCGGGACGTTGCCTGTTGTCTCGCTGGCCTTAAATCAGGCGCCCAGACACAGGCACCCGCCTGCTGCTACGTGAAACACCCCCAGGAAAGCCTGCGTGGGTCATCCCTAGGTGCTGGGTCATCTGTGCCAGCTTGGTCACTGTGCCAGCGTCCTGGGGCACCTCAGATGGCTGCAGTGGTCTGTGTGTAGGTAGCTGACTCATGCTTGTTGCAACTGCCAAAACCGGTGTGTGGCGTTTTCCAGAAGGAAAAAAAAAAAAAAAAAAGCTGAACTGGACTCACACATGCTGTGGGTTTTGCAGAGCTAGGAAACTCGGCAGGAATTTTTAAGTGGCTGTATGTAGGTAGAATATAGCTTTATTAGAACAACATACATACTTAACATAATTGCTTTTAACAGAGGTGAGAAGGGAAAGGGCCTGCAAGGGAAAGGTGTAGGGGAGACATGGGAGAGAACAAGACGGAACCAAACTCTTTTTCACAGGGTGAAAGCGGGTCCATACATACTTTCCTGGTGGTAGGAGACCACCACATGCAGTAGTTAGTCTGAATGAGTGTTGGAACCTTGGCCTAAGTTGACAATGGTCGTTGCCTGCCCTTAGCTATAAGGCAGGTAACTAACAAAAACAAGAGGAATATGCTGGGTTTGGGGGATCCTTAGTGACGACTGTTGACAATGTTGTATCCTCCCTAAAGATAAAAGGGTCTAAATCTACCCATGGCCCTTTTATAATCACATTTATTTCAGAAGGATCACTTCTGGTGACAGAACCATAAACTCCAAAGGAGTCAAACTCTTACGTAAATATCACATTCTTCTTAAGTGTAATACGGACCAAAGTGAAAATCAGTTACAACGCTTGGTTTAGGGTAGTCACAAGGCATGTACAAAACACAGTCTTCAGCCTCTAAAATAAAAATGGAGTCAGACAACAAAAATGCAGTTTTCCATTCGATTTAGGCATGTCAATAACCTTCTTTGAAAGGACTTGTTAAGCTAAGGTAAGTACTGACCAGCTAATACATGGTTTGGTTTGTAACCTGTGACAATCTGACATTAGCACAAAGCTAGCATTTGTTCTTGCAAAAAGTGCACCTGCTGTCTCCTGTAGATCATGTAACTTCTGCTTCATGTTGTCTGCGCAGAACAGGTTAAAATACCATCTTGGGTCCTTCAACAAGCAAAACTTTTTCACTTTGGAAACAGTCTGCTTATAGTATATGAACCTCTTATACATAGTCTTAATAGCGGAAAAACTTACCTACCGAATGCAATGAGTTAAGAGTGAATGCACTGCAAATCTAGTAAGGGAGAGATAGGGGCTTAGCAACCTCACCTGAATTTGCTTTACTTATCTCTACCACAGCCAGCTCCTCTCCTCCAACACTGCTGCTGAATCCAAGTGAATATACACAGAGAGCTTTGGAGTAATGTCCCGGTCGCTAACGTGACACTACCGCTCCATCAGCTGGGGAGTTTCTTGGCTCCTTCGCTCCACAGTGCTGAGTTTCTTGTTGTCCAGCCAATTCCCTCTGCAATGCCCAGCATTTACATTAGTACGTTCACAGACAGCTGCTCTGTAAGGTCTGTCATAGCAGCTTAGTGAGATGATAAACAGAATAACAACTTCAAAACATCTATTTTCAGTACGCGCTTGGTGAGGCAGCCGTCTGTGAGGCAGAAGGGATGAGGGCACACACAGTGCACTGTCTTGTCCCTTCCACGCTGCAACACAGATGAGGAATTGAAAGGTAAAATTTGGAAAGCTTAACTGTGATCACAGAGACCTGTCAAGTCAGCTGAGAAAAACTGAGGCAATATTCTGGGCTACTTGCTAATAAATTGCCGTAAGAATTAGCAGATCTCCAACTGAAACCAGCATGGGGCTTGGACTCGTAAATAGAAGTGAGGGATCTTGGACTGAGGAGTTTTTTACTAGCAAAAGTTAGAAGAGGCTTTTCAAATTCTCTTTTTATGCCAATACTATACTCATAAGCAATGTATTAAGGACTATGGTATAAAGGTAGAGAGGGTTGATGCCCTTTCCCTCTCCCTACTCCTTTCTCCTACCTACCTTTCAAAAATATAGACGAGCAGGAATACATTATTAAACATGTAAGCCAAAAACAAAGCTACACAGATAATGCTAGCTGAGATTTTGTGGCACACAGGGGAAGAAACAAGCCAGTTTCCAATCTAGAACATAAATCCCTTCTCACTAAAGTCCTGTGTCCCGGGCAACCCTTTTAGCAGGCCTCAAAGATTAAGCTTTTGGAACTCGGGCTCTGCTAAGAAAACCCAGAGAGCAATAAACTTACAGTGGAAGAAGAAAATGTATTTGCCAAGCTGCAGCGAAGAGCCGCTCGCAGCAGAACGGCTTGTTTACACAGTGCCTGCTCTCATCAGCCCTGCCGCTGATGATGAGGCGTGTGGACAGGCCTCTGCAAAGCTGGGAGGGAGGAATAGACTGGGCTATAACTGGCCTAAGGATCTGCAGAACGCAGAAACGCCTTGAAGCATTTGCACAGTGAAACATTGAGAATAAAAAATCCAGAGCGCTTCCTAGAGCCTCCTCTGAAATGCCTTCAGCTACGTTACCAGAGGGAGAACGTCTCATGTGTGAGGAACTGCCGTACAGAGGGACATTCGGATTAGGATCACAAACACTTTATTTGTGGAGAAGCAACAGTCCACCTTTATCAGAAAGGAACAAAATTGTTGGCAATGACAGATGAGACTGTTATAGGGAATGCCAGGTGAGAAACAACAGATGGAAACAGAAATTAGGCAAGTAAGGGAGAGAGGATACCCTGTTGCAAAGGCAACATGGAGAGATCCAGAGAGGAGTGAGACACTTTGATACACAACCCCGAGAGGGTGGACGGATACCTGCCTGCTGCTGCGGGCCCGGCTGTAGGCACCTTGCACGCGGTACAGGCGTCACACGGCAACAGGCAGAACTTCTGCCCCATAGGGATGGAGGGGAGGAGAGCTCTGGCGCCTCTAACCTGTTGAACACAACACACAACATCAGGCAAAAAAGCATCGCTGCCACTGGCTTAATA